>APFE031345817.1:49085-88226 GCA_000404065.3 Pinus taeda | reverse complement strand
AAAATAAAATTACATATAAAAAATAATGAGAAATTATTAAAAAAAAATAGAAAAAAATTTAATCCCTTTAACTAGGAAGAGAGGGTAGGGATCCAACAACTGCTTATCTTCCACCTGTCTTCTCTATTGAGATTGTTCGGTCTCTTCTCAATCTCAAGGGCTTCCCTGAATTTTTGGTGATGGAACTGCGAAACCCTAGCGATAACACTGGCCTCCTCTATGCAAACATGATGCTTGGTACTCTCAACATGCTTAGCTAAAGCGGAAGACTTGGTCCTCATATGCTTAAGGTCAGCTGCATGCTCACTAATCCTTTGATTAATGGAGCGACCAGTCTCTCCAATATAGGGGGTCCCACAAGAACAAGGAATAATATAAACCCCTTTCATGTCCTTGGGTCGATAGGATCCTTTACCGACCTGAGGGATTTACGAATGGTGTTGAGGGGTCTAAAGGTCGAGGGGACATTATGCCTCTTAAGAATCCTGGCAATCTTATCAGTGGTCCCCTGAACATATGGAAGATGGACACCTGGGACCTGCTCTTTCAGTTCTCTTTTAGCTGATGAATTTTTGGCAGCTTAGAGGAAGGCTTTCTGTCCCAGGAACTTGCTATAACCATTCTCAACAAAAACATTAAGGAGGTGGGATTTCTCTTTCTCAAAGATTTTTTCATTAGAGATCCTAAGGGCCTGAGTAGCTAGGGTGTTGAGAACACCCAACTTCTGAGCCGGGAAATGGTGGGAACTGGCATGAAGATACTGCTCCGTATGTGTTTTCTTTCGAAACACTTGGTGGGAGAGGGAACCATCACTATTCTTAGAAATAAGAATATCAAGGAACGGGAGGCACCCATTGACTTCTTGCTCTTTAGTGAACTTAATGGTAGACGATTGACAGTTGAGATGATCGAAGAAGAGACCCAATTCCTCTTGGCCATGAGACCAAATGACATTAGTGTCATCTACAAATCTCTTCCAAAGCTTCGGTAGGAGGCGCACCGAGCTTAGGGCCTTGGATTCAAAATCCTCCATAAAAAGATTAACTACGACAGGGGAAAGGGGGGAGCCTGTAGGTTTTAACCCCGTACAGAAATTACCTGCATACGAATTCTAAATCATAGGAAAAAATAAAAATGCAAGAGCATAACACATAAAACACATTTACACAAAGATTTCCCATTGGATCTCAAAACCGAGACTACCAGCTTGATTTTTCATTATGTTCCTTTCAATGTTACAATACATATTTATACATGCTGAAGCATCCATACCATGGACCGAAAAACCATCACGTCCAATACCATGGACCAAAAAAAAACCATCGCATCCAATACCATGGACCAAAACCATCGCGTCCAAAAAACATGTGCGAAAATCATGCACAAAACCATAGGTGGGTCCGCCCAACCTAACATAGGGTCCAAAACCAAAATTTTCCGGGGCGCTGCCCCGGACCCCATTAAATGGGGTTACGGGTACCCCTCAAACCCCCTGTTAACTATGTGGAAAGAATATAACACAACCCAACAATCTCCCACTTGTTGTTTTTTTTCCACAGGGGGCCACAAGAGAGCTTAGTCATTTTTCCAGCCCTGAAACACCCATTGTTTCTCTACACCAAGAGAACTTCTCAGAGCTAAAAAATTTTGTCAATGCATCTGCAGTATTCTTCAAAGTGTCCACCTTTCCCAGCAACACCTTTTCGTCTTCTATCATATCCCTCACAGAGTGATACTGAACATCAATGTGCTTTGTCTTTGAATGATAAGCAGGGTTCTTTGCCAAGAAAATTGCACTTTGGCTGTCACAGTCTTTCCTTATACCTCCCTGTACTAACCCCATACTTGAACACAATATCTGCAACCAATTTTCTTCCTTGCATGCATAAGTGGCTGTCATGTATTCTGCCTCTGTAGTTGATAGTGCCACTACAGATTGTTTCTTACACATCCGACTGACGGCACCTCCAAATAGGTTAAACACATACCCACTTGTAGATCTTCTCTGATCTAGATATCCAGCCCAGTCTGCATCAACAAAGCCATGAATATCCAACACTCTGCCTAATCCTGGTCTTCCTTGGTAGCACAAACCATAATCACTAGTGCCACGCAAATACCTGAAAACCCGCTTCACTGCTGTCCAGTGCTCCTTCCCTGGTTTTGACATAAACCTGCTCAATACTGCCACTGCATGTGCAATGTCTGGTCTAGTACAGACCATTTCATACATCAAGCTACCAACTGCACTTGCATATGGAACACGATACATGTCCTCTTCCTCTTCTTGTGTCTTTGGACACTGTTTAGCTGATAACCTCACACCTACAGGAATAGGAACCTTCACCGGTTTACTATCCTGCATATTAAACCTTTGCACTATTGTCTCAACATACTTCCTCTGGTTTAACAGAGCTTCCTCTTTGCCCGATCTCTTTTAATTTCCATGCCCAAAATATAGTTTGCAGCACCGAGATCTTTCATGTCGAATTTGGAGGACAATGGGGTCTTCAAATCCTGGATAATTTCTTTGTCATTTCCAACCAACAACATATCATCCACATACAAGACCAGATAAATAACACGGTCATTAATTGATTTTAAATACACACAGTGTTCTGCTTTGCTTCTGGTGAAGCGAAGTCCTCGTATAAATGTATCAAATTTCTGATACTACATCCTTGGTGACTGTTTTAACCCATACATAGACTTCTTTAACTTGCATACTAGTTCTTTCTTACCCTTCAGTGCAAACCTTCAGGTTGCTTCATGTAGATTTCCTCTTCCAGATCCCCGTGCAGAAATGCTGTCTTCACATCCATCTGTTCTATCTCAAAATTAAAAGCAACAACAATAGATAAAGCAACATGAGAAAAAATATCACCAAAGTCAATTCCCGGCACCTGGGAATAACCTTTTGCTACCAACCGAGCTTTGTATTTCTCCACCTTCCCTTCAGCATTTGTTTTCTTTTTAAACACCCATTTGCTGCCAATGGATTTCCTTCCAGCTGGCAACTCCACCAGATCCCAAGCCTCATTTTTGTGCAAAGATGCCATTTCATCAACCATGGCCTCTTTCCAAAGTTTTCCATCCTCTCAATCTACTGCTTCCTTCATAGTTCTGGGATAATCATCAATAATAGATGAAGCAAAATTTGAACAGAAAGCAGATGGACTATACCTTTCAGGCTGCCTTCTTTCTTGAACTGATTTTCTCACAGCTGGAGTTTGTGGCTCTTCATTTTTTGATTCCTCCTCTGCTGTAGAGTATGATTCTTCCTCCTTTAGCTCAAATTCTATCTTCTTAGGTTCTTTTCGTTGGACTTCATGTTTAATAACATCTTTCAGCTCTCTGAACACAACATCTCGGTTGTACACAACCTTCCTTGTTACTAGGTTCTAAAGCTTATAACCTTTCAAACCATCCTTATACCCAATAAAGATGCATTTTTCAGATTTACTATTCAACTTGGTTTGTTTCTCTTTTGGAACATGTACATATGCATCACATCCAAATACCCTCAGATGTGAAAGAGAGGGTTTCTTACCAGTCTATATCTCTTGTGGAGTCTTATCCTCCTATGCTGATGAAAGTGACCTGTTGACCAGGTAACATGTAGTATCCACCGCCTCTGCCCAAAATTCCTGTCCTAACCCGGCACCACTGAGCATGCTTCTTGCCCCTTCCATCAATGTCTTATTCATTCTTTCTGCAACTCCATTTTGCTGAGGTGTATATGGAGTAGTCTTATGCCGTGCTATACCACACATCTTACAGAATTCTTCAAATTCCTTACTACAAAAGTCTCCACTGTTATTTGTCTTCAATACTTTTATCTTCTTCTCTGTCTAATTTTCCACCAGAGCCTTAAATTCTTTAAACCTGTCAAAAACTTCAAATTTCTTCTTAAGGAAATATATCCATCTATTCCTTGAGAAGTCATCTATAAATGATACATAGTACACAAATTTACCTAGTGATGGAACCTTCACAGGTCCAAACACATCACTGTGCACAAGATCTAATATCTGTTTCGCCCTCTTACTTCTAGAGGGGAAACTCACCTGATTCTGCTTCCCATATACACAATTTTTGCAGAAATCAAAATCCAGAGAGCTATTACTCATACCTTCTACCATACCTTTACCATGAAGTATCCGAAAGCGCTTTTCTCCAATATGTCCAAGCCTTTGATGCCACAGCATGGTCTTCTCTCCAGAGACCACTAGATTTTCTGCTCCACTTTCAGGAACCACAGAACTATTGCACTCATCAATAACAATGCTACCTTGTAGCGTGTACAGAGTTCCAATCCGAACTCCCTGCATCAATACCAGTGCTCCTCGAACCATCTTGCAGGTATCCTTCTCGAACACTGTCTTTACATCTGCATCATCCAACTTGTTATAGAAATCAGATTTCTGGCCAGCGCAGGAATATGCAGAACCCCCGAAAGGGTTCTAACCCTTCCACCTTGCAACTTCAACTTTACTTTTCCGCGACCAATGATTCTAGCCTTCCTATCTTCTCCTAAGAAGACATCACCACCATCGTCTTTCTCATACTCGCAGAACCACTCTCTATGGGGAGTGAAGTGAAAGGATGCACCTGAGTCAATTAACCATGCCTCATGATCTACATGTGTACTTGAAGAAGCCAAGTACACATCCCCACCTTCATCTGAGGTGGTTTTCGCCTCTGCAGAAGGAGCATCATCAGATCCCTTTCCTTTATCAGGAGCTTTAGATTTACACTCCCTTCTAAGTGCCCTTCCTTTCGCATTTCCAGCACACCACCTTTGTAGGTTTTCCTGGAGATTTAGATCTCCCTCTAGATTTAGATCTCCCACTCGATGACTTATTTTTGTTTCTGTTCTGGGACCGTCCTCGTACAGACAAGGCATCACCATTATGGCTGTCCATATTTTTCCATCTCATCTCCTCCGTCAGCAAGGCTGAGACTATTTCATCAAACTGCAAAGCAGTTGCATTGCTACCTATTGCAATAACCAGACTATCCCACGATCTGGTAGAGAACACAACAAACTGATGCACTTATCTTCATCTGAAATTTTAATATCAACAGATGATAACTGACTTACCATATTATTAAATGCATTCAGATGCTCTGTCACCGAGTCTCCATCTTTCATCCTCAGGTTATATAGCTTTTTCCGCAGGAACAGTTTATTCACCAGAGACTTAGATTGGTACAAAGTCCCTAACTTGTCCCACAAAGCCTTCGTCGTAGCTTCCCCTGATACATTCAGCAATACTGAATTAGAGACACACAATCGTATTGTGCTCTTTGCCTTCCGATCCAACTTCTTCCATTCTTCATCGGACACTCCCGTTGGTTTAGTACCTAGATCTACCTCAATCCACTGATCTTTATCCACCAGCAGATCCTCCATTTTGAGTTTCCACAACTCAAAACTCTGACTATTAAATTTCTCGATCTCTATCTTTCCACCACTTGCCATCTTCTTTCACCACCAGAATCGATCTCGCAGATCTCCCACTGAACAGGGTCTACCACAGGCCCGAGCGAAACCCCTTAGCAACAAAGGCGTCCCCTTGAAGCCAAAACAACTCTGATACCAAATGTAGGTTTTTAACCCCGTACAGAAATTACCTGCATACGAATTCTAAATCACAGGAAAAATAAAAATGCGAGAGCATAACACATAAAACACATATACACAGAGATTTCCCACTGGATTCCAAAACCGGGACTACCAGCTTGATTTTTCCATTATGTTCCTTTCAATGTTACAATACATATTTATACATGCCAAAGCATCCAATACCATGGACCGAAAACCATCGCGTCCAAAACCATGGACCAAAAAAACCATCAATCCAATACCATGGACCAAAAACCATCACGTCCAAAAAACATGTGCGAAAATCATGCACAAAACCATAGGTGGGTCCGCCCAACCTAACATAGGGTCCAAACCCAAAATTTTCCGGGGTGCTGCCCCGGACCCCATAAAGTGGGGTTACGGGTACCCCTCAAACCCCCTGTTAACTATGTGGAAAGAATATAACACAACCCAACAGAGCCCATGGCCACACCACAGGTTTGCTCAAAGAACTCTCCTTCAAAACTAAAGAAGGTGGAGGTGAGGCAGAGCTCCACTAATTGAGCCGTCTCAGGATCAGTGAGGCGGTTGATCACCTCCATGGCCTCATTAATAGGGATGCAGGTGTATAGGGACACAACATCAAAACTAACAAGGATGTCGTCGAGGTCAAGCTTAATGCCCTTGAGCTCATTAATAAAGGAGGCAGAGTCTTTGACGAAGGGCTCTGTACGACTAAGGGCTTAAGTTTGAGGGCAAGGAACTTAGCAAGAAGATAGGTAGGCCCACCAATGGTGTTGACAATGGGCCTAAGGGGAGCTCCTTCTTTGTGGATCTTAGGAAGTCCATAGATCCTTGGAGTTAAGGGATTGCTCTCAATGAGCTTATGGTGCAAGTCACACACAGATTTACAGGATTTAATGGGGAGCGCCACATTCATAGAAATCTTCTTCAAAGGGTTTTTGGGAAGCTTATTATAGCTTCCACTATTATGAAGATGATCCAACATCTTGCTGCGATAATTAGCTTTGTTGAGAATGATAGTCGCCCCACCCTTGTCGGCTTTCAGAACAACGATATCATTGTTCTGGTTTAAGGATCTAAGAGCTACCATTTCCTCCTTGCTGAGGTTGCTCTTAGGGGGCTTTGCCTTCCTCAAGATTACTGCACAATCCTGCCTGATAGTATTTTTAATATTATCAGGTAAACCTTTAATCCCGAACTCTATGTCACAAATAATATCCTCCACATGGAACTTCTTAGGGGCTAAGGCGAAATTTAGCCCTTTATTTAAAACATTAAACACAGAAGGGGAAAAAGAAAAATTGGACAAATTAACAACCTTATTATTGCAATTCTTCCTAACCCTAAAACTACCATCAGTAGCACCATCCAACTCATTATTATTATTACTATTAATATTAATATTATTATTACTATTATTATTATTGTTATTAATATCAATATTATAATTGTAGTTATTATTCTTAAATTATTAATATCATAGTTAATATTAAAATTAATATTATTATAATAATAATAATTATTAATATTATTATTATTAATATCCTTATTATTAATATTATTATTATTAATATCCTTATTATTAATATTATTAATATTAATACCCTTATTATTAATATTATTATTATTAATATCCCTATTATTAATATTATAATTATTAAAATGGTTATTATAATTAATATCACAATTAAGGTTGTCGTTATAGCCCATATTATACCCAATGTTGTTTTCATTATAATTCCTATCAATATAATTACAATCATTCACATTATTATTTTTATAACCATCATTCTAATTACGCTGAAATTTACCAAAGGGAAAAAAGGGGAGGGCAGCGCTATCACCTGGGCATGCTCTATTGACCAGCGGAGCCAAGTCACCAGTCAGCTGATCCGACAATTGAGGGGCAGACCTAATGACCAGAGCCAAGTCATCAACCTGCGAGACGACCAGAGCCACGCCACCAATCAACTGCTCGGAAGATTCAGGATCAGTCTTAATGGCCGGATTAGAGACAGCACGGGGGGAAGAACCTGATGGCGGAAATGGTGAACTATCTCCGGGCCCTGAGTAGTCTATTTAGATTTAAGCCATTTCATGTTATAAATATATGAAATATCTATCTTTATGAAACCAAGATACCAAATTAAGAAAAGCACCATATGATCTTGAATAGTGAGGTAACATAAATTTATTTACATAAATAATTTCTCAAATAAATATTTTATATACTTTATATAAATACAAAAATTAATGTATTAACCAATACTTCTAAAATTTACGATATATTGCCCCCGATCGGGGTGTGATGGGAGAGAGGATCCAGAATTGGATCGTTGGCATGATAGAAGGACAAATGGACAGGGTACGTGATGCAGGAGCATTCAGCTCGACAATATCATTGTATTTTAGTAGACATAGGGGGTCTTGTGTTTCCAAGGAAGTTGGTTTCCTATGTTTTGAATTAATGTAATTATTAAGGTTTTGGATGATTTTAATGAGAGAAGCTAGAATAGGGATTTAATTAAGTATAGTGAGTCATATTTGCAAATGTTCTCGAATGTAGGAGAACATGAGAGAATTAGGATAGTTGAGAGATTTGAGAAATAATTGTAAAACTTAGATTAGGATTTAGTTCATGATTTTGTGGATTAGAGAGGATCCTTAGAGATAAGGAAGAGATTTTAGGATTTTGTTGAGAAGGTTATGAATCTAAACTAAGAATTGGTTGTAGAATCCTTTTGTATAAATGTAAGCCTAAAAGACATAGTCAGGGTTATTTGGTTAGATAGTTAGAGATTGTGAGTTAGAGGTTTGATTGTAAGCCTACGGGCAGTTAGGAAAACAAAGGCCACTGATACAAAAGATCAGGCCAGGGAGAGAGTTCCTGTGTAAATACCTATTTATTAATACAAACAACTTGATTATGAGTTTATGTGTGTGTATGGAGTAATTTAGTTATAACTTGTGTGTGAACTAGAGTAAGTTCTGTGTAACAGAGGTTGCAGGTGGAGTTCGAATAGAACACAAAGAAGAAGTGATATGAAGGATCATATTGGATCACTTGAATCCATTCGAAGGATCATAGTTGAGATTCAGAAGTGATAATGATTAAAGTATGCAGAGTTAAGTCCAAGAGGGGGTTGTGTTGCAGGAAAACTAAATACCCTAAACCTTGAATTAAACCGAACCCACGTAAAAACGAGGTAAATAGAAGGACAGAGAAATGGAGTGACGATGCATGGAAACCGTCAGATCGTTTTGATTGAAAGATATTAATGGTAGAAGAAGAATGGCGGAGGAATAGATCTGGGGCGTCGGGTTGACAGATCTGTTAGATCGACGGTGATTAGCAATTGCGAGGGTAGGAGAGTACTGATTTTCTTGATCGTGGTTGAAGTCCCGCACTTGCTCCTAGCCGTTGATCTCGTATTCAAATTTTTATGTCATAGTCAACTGCGGGGGTTAGGCCTATTTCTAAGTCGTGTGCTAGTTGAAGAACCACAAGCCAAAGGATTTGATGGCCTCTGTTATCCAACAGATATCGGGTCATCAAGTGCTTGAAATTTAATTCAAAAAACGAACCCAAACTTTTATGGATCAAGGGTTATATTCCTTATCGGCTCCATAAGGACGATTAACCCTCATGCAAGTGCCTCAACCGATATTGTTGTTAACCATTGGATCAAGTGCGCTTGATAAAACAGTGGAGGATCGCCGATTAGTTTCGCATCGCAATCATTCATGAGTGAATGGACCTTGGCCTTAAGAAAATGCGTTGTGCGATATCAAATGGTGGAGGATCGATGATTGGGTTTGTTGATCGGGTGGATCAACAATCGCCAGATTAGTAAGATCAATGGCGGAGATTGAAGCTGATAAGACTTGGCCCTAAGCAGACCCAGGAAGTTTATGGACACAGGTTTAAATCTGTTTGGGGTTCGGTCTTGTGCGTTCGGAGTGGGACCGACGTTCGTTGGCGGGTTTCATTATATTTCGCTGTTTGGCGATTGGTCGGGTTTTTGTTAAAACCCACCAATATAAACGCTTCCGATTTGTATAGGTGGGCCATAACCCACAGGTTCACGTAAGGATTTATGAAATGAAAGGGAAATTGCCTTCAGGCAGTTTTTCCTGCATCAAGTACGTGGACGAGCCATCCAAGGACCCCACACAAGTGCGACAGGAGGTACTGGGAGAGAAAGGTAGGTGGTGGCTGCGTCGGGAAAACAGAAGGGTAGGTTGGAAAGTATTCAAGGCGGAAAAGTGGTGAAGGCGATCACTGAATGCATGCAAGGCTGGAGGAGGAAACGAGCAGCAGGCGACGAGATAGGAAACCGAGGGGAGAACTTGGCTTGTGGGAGAAGGGATTTCCATATACACCTGGAAATCGCCTTCAACAACTTGGAAGGAGACTGGTATGTAATTCAGGCCTACCCTAGTCTTGATATGGAATCAATGCTACAAGAATGGAGGCTAGTTTGGCATCTAATGGTGGTGGTTTCGAATGTTTCAAGAGAAATCTAGTTCAGTCTCCTGCTGTTGATGTCTAGTTTTTTACTTTCTGCAATATATGGAAGGCTGTGGGGGAATAAGGGGATCCATGGAGGGTTATGAGTTATTTTTGGCTCATGGGTAGTGAAATTGGCAACGACCACCGTGGAAACCCATAGACTGGGATATAGAAGGGGTTGAGGCTCCCCTAAGGGTCTGCGGTTGTTTGGTAGTATCCAGAACTAGTAAGGGGTGCGAGGGGGGTATGGGAAGTGCAATGCATGCTTGTCCACCCAGTCAGGCTTAGTCTGGTTAGTGGGAGACATGCAGACCTAGGGGGGATGGGAAAGGGGTGTTAGGGTACCTCAATTTCAATAAGATTGTCCAAGTGGTCACAACTTGGCTCCTAGGTAATGCGAAGAAGTAGAGGGGCAATAATAGGGAGGTGGGGGGCTAGAACCCAAATGTGGGTGGTGATTCTGCCATTGTGAATACAATCTAGTGGAAGTGGCGATATGGCTGGGTAGAGGCCCGTAAGATCGACTGGGGGGGAGTTGTGGGTATGTTCTTCACATTTCTCTCAGTGATTCTAGTTCAAATCAGACCATAGGGTAGCTTCAATATCCTTAGGGGTAGGAGGGAGGATCCGGGGACTCCAAATTTTAGTGGGCTTGTAATTTTTTCTAGATCCGAGCCAAACTTTTTCATTTCTTGTTTTGATTATCCCAAAACTTGCTTGTCTGCAAACCTGGGTGTCGTTGGACCCCAGCGTGGAACCTAATCGTCCGACTTCTCCAAGGGGGGAATTAAGTGGTGGAGGAAAGATTATCTCTTATCGTTGCACACAGTGAGGATGAAGGAAAGATGGGAAGGGACGGGGGGGGGGTGTACTCAGGTCATCTCCTACAAATTCGAATTTGCAATTTTGGAAAGGTATTTTACATGGAATGGATGAAGGCCACGAATGAAATATGGTCTGGTTATAATGCTTGTATTTATGCTACTCTTACAAGTTTATCTAACTTTCCTACCACTCTGACTTCGACGCTCTGATACTAGGAGCATGAAAGAATTAGAGAGGGGTGTAGGCTAGAAGAACTTCAGAAGGAAAACAAAATGGTGAAGGCTGAAGGGAGGCTGGGAAGAAAAGGGGGTTGTCGTGCCTCCAAATAGACATAAAAGAAAAAGAAGCTGGTGGTGGCTTCTACTAGTGAGACCCAATGAAAGAGGGGTAGGAAAACTGGAGAGGAAAACATGCAGGAGCTAATGCATGCATACCATGGAGGAACTCCAACACAAGTTAAATCCATAATTTCAATATGGGAGGCTGAGCTAAATGCCAATGAAGCGGCAAAACTGCTTCCAACAGAGGAATGGGATCCCCTTCTCATAGATCCAGGACACACCAGAGGTCGGCAAATGTTGTTTAGATAGACAATCCGGCTTTACTGGGTAATGAAGAACCTGCTTGCTAGGGCCATGACAACACATAGTGACTTGGAAGAACCAATGAAAGCATGAAAAGAGGAACCAAGCCTAAAGGACATCCAAAGGGAGATTCAATCGATGCATATCATTAGAATGTCCGTTTTGGCTGAATTGAAAAACAAATTTGAAGCTTGCTGCGTAATGAAGTGCCCACGTCAAGGGATAAGGATGCAAACCCTATTGAGTCATCTGATGACTGAAGTAGAGTAGCATAAAGCAATATTTTTTGGTTTTTATGTTGATATGGTTGGATAACATTTTTTCCCCTTGGAAAAATCGTAATTTTCATTAAGTAAGAAAATTACATGTTGTAAATGCATGATGCATATGCTGTAAGAGAGGCGCTGCCTGTCCAAAAATAAGGTTTAGGAATATCACTGTTAAAAATTTGGATGCCTTATGTCCATGCAGGGAGGCATCAATGTTAGGTAATATACTACTTAATAATTTACCAGATAATAGTTCAGCACTTTGAGAGTGCTGATCATCTCTAGTTAAAAACATGTATATTTACAGATGGAGTAAACTAACAAAAAAAGCATGTAAATATGTCTTGGCTCCTAATGAGCCGATACTATACAACAATGTCCATATATGGCTAATGGTAGTATTGATAATGAGCACCATCTCTCTGTTCCTGTATTAACCAAGTGCCTGGAGGCCTGTTTGCAGTCTCTTTGGATAATTTGTCGGTAACTGTGTTCCGTTCCCTGTAAATATGATGGCATGTAAAAGAGTCAAAAAAAGAGATAAGTCACAGAGCCTCATCCAGAATGTGTCTCAATGAAAAATAAGAGCATCTTGTAGTTTTGTTTCGCTAGTCACATACAACTTTAGAATCCCCAAATAATTGTAGATCTCTACAATGTTTATCCAAAGAAAATTGAACAATAAATTTTGTGGTGGTTAATTCAACAAAGTTATTTTCTCCCCACCCTAATCCCATTTGAATGTTGTATAGGTGGGAAATTGAAATATATAGCATGGCACCTCCACCACATCCTCCCTCCTGGGCGGAGCCATCAAAATAGGCCCAAGGAATTCGGTGATTTATGGGCTCCGGTGCAATAATGTGGGGTCTGAAGGGTTCAATGTCATCCGGAATGAGGGAAAAATCAGACAAAACATGAGAAATAATGGAGGGACAGTGTGGGACGATGTTCTTGAAAGTGAGCCTATTCCTTGCGATCCAGAGAGCCCAACTAATGAGGAGTGGTAGGTTCCTAAGCTTGGTAGGGATAGCGATAATCCACCAATCGGTCCATGCCTCTGTGATAGATGTTCTTGTCCACCTGCATTGTGGTGCCACCGATATTATAACAAAATGCCATAGTGCTTGTGCAACTGTACACTCTATAAAAAGATGAGAGACCGATTCATTGCAACATTTACAGAGACAACACTAATATGGACCATATTGAGAATGCTTGAAGAGGTTGTCTCCTGTGGGGATTTTATTTTTTAATATTGTCCACATAAGGAGTCTACATCTGGGAGGTGCTTTGAGCTTCCAAAGGTTCTTCCACCATGACTCGATGGCTAGAGGTCTGTGAGATTTGGACAACACAAGGTAGCCTTCCTTAGGTGAGTATCTCCCGGTCTTCGAAAGTGCCCAGATTACCTCATCTTCACCCTCACTTATTCGGATGTGTGCTTCTGTAAGGGCCTCGGTATAATCATTCCAGGTTTGAGTCCACTAATGCGGAATGTTCAGACTGTCGGCCAATTTCCATGCTTGCTTAAATAAAGTGGTATGCTCAAAGTCTGCAATGTGACTAATGTGAGTGATATTTGCTGCATTGAGATGGTTTGTGAGTTCTATTGGTAGCTTGTGAGCATTTCCACAACCAATCCATGGATCCAACCCAATCCTCACAGCAGATCCATAATGTATTTTCCAAGTAATACCTACTCTAATGGAGTCCATAGACTTGATAACAAGCTTCCATATGATTGAGATCCCTGTGGAGAGCCTTTGAGGCAGTCTTAACGAGTTCATCACTTGCAGTGGGGCAATATATTTAGAAACAACCACCTTTATCCAAAGACTGCTTGTTGTAATGAGCTGCTAACCAAGCTTTTCTGCCAGTGCTGAGGAGAAATCCTCCAGTTTCTTAATGCCCCAGCCACCCCATTTCTTTGGCAAGTTTAGAGCATCCCACTTGATCCATGCAAAAATTTCCCCCATCTGAATACCCTTCCAAAGGAATCTGCAGCATAAGGCTTATATCCCGGAGATAATGCCCCTGGGAATCCATGCCAGGGACATCCAATAGACCGGAGTAGCTTGCATTACACTTTTAATGAGAATAAGTCTACCAGCCCTGGATAGATATTTATGATACCAGATGTTGAGTTGCCTTTCCATCTTTGCAATAAGCGAGGTCCAGTCTGCTATTTTGTATCCCAGGGGCTTCAACTTGTGTCCCAGATATTTGAGACCCTCCTCCAGTCTCAGGTGGGAGAACTGAAATCTTTGAAGAGCATAATGAATCTCGTGCTGGGAGAATCCAGTTGCTGTCAAAGTAGACTTGGTGCAGTTTATAGTCATTTCGGTAGCTGTTTTGAATAGAGAGAAAGTATTCTTCATATTCGTCAAGTCCCCAATGCCACCATTGAGAAATATCAAGACATCATCCACAAATAAAAAATGTGTCAAGATGTAGTCATATGTGATTTTTATGCCTTACAGTCTGCCCCTTCTGAATTATTCTTTGACTATTCTGCTGAGCCCTTCCATAATGAGGAGAAAACGTAATGGTGACAGAGGGCATCCTTGGCGGAGACCTCTTTCAGAATGAAAGAAGGGAGAAGCGCTTCCGTTAACCAGAACACTGAATGGTATGTTAGTGACGCAACTCATAATCCATTTAATGAAAACAAAAGGAAACCCCAGGTGGGTTAACAGAGTTCTTAAGTAAAACCAGCAAACTCTTTCAAAAGCCTTAGAGAGATCAACCTTATGAATCATACCTTTGATTTTCTTGACATGCAGAGAATTCAATATCTCCCGAGTTGTTCCCACAGCCTCATGTATCTGGTGATCTTGTAGGAAGGCAAATTGCTCTAGAGATATGTGTTTGGATAATATGGGCCTCAGTTGATTAGCTATAATTTTAGCCATGATCTTATAAATGTAGTTGCACAATGAAATCGGTTTGTAGTCATCAAAGGTGGTCGGAAGATCGGTCTTGGGGATGAGTGCAATGAAGGTTGAGGTGAAAGGAGCATGCATTCTGCTGTTATTTATGGAAACCTCAATGACCTTTAGGAGGTCTGTGCCGAGAATCTAAAAAAAAGTTAGATAGAACTCTATCGACCAACCATCCGGTCTAGGGATCTTATCTTTCTTAAAACACTTGAGAGTGGCTTCCAGTTCCCCTAGAGTGACTTCCATAGTCAGTTCTCTGGCATCCTCCTATTTCACAAAGCATGGGAAGAGCTGAGCCACTTGAATTATTTTAGCAAGGTTGACATCCAGGGGGGATCTGTAAATATTTTTGAAATGAGAGGATGCCAATGATGCCAACTGAGGGAAAGTGTTTACAGAGTGGCCTTGTTCATCCGAGAGCTGCCAGATGGAATTTATTGCTTTCCTCCCATTTGCATATTTGTGATAAAATTTTGTGTTATCATCACCCTCTTGCAGCTAGATCGCCCTACTCCTAAACCTCCAAGCTTCTTCACGATCCTTTAAGATTTTCCCTCTAGCTGCATAGCAAGATGAGATTCTTTCCTTCTGTTCTATGGAGCTATATACCCCACCCAAATCATTTTCAAATTATGCTATTTCACTTTCTGCCTTCCTCATGGTTTGATCATCCTTGACCCTTTTGTTATTTGCCCATATTTTGGAAAGCCTCTTCATCTTGGGAAGATTGTGAGCAAAACCTTTAACTATGTTTCCTCCAGTAGCTGGGGGATTTTCCTTCAAAAAATTTGTGACCATGCATATATAGGAAACATCTTTTAACCATGTTGAGCAAAACTTAAATGGACCCTTGGGTTTTCCCTGCCCTCCACATATTTCCATATATATTGGGAAATGATAAGAGATGCCTCCCGATCCCACCCATTGTCTATGATTAAGACCATGGTCAAGTAGTCTTTCCATGATTAGGAATCGATCAAGTCTTCAAGCTAGACTATCATCCCCAATCCTATTATTCCTCTAGGTGGGCTGCATCTTTGCAGAGGGGATATCTATCAAGTTGTGTGATTCCAAGGCATTCTCAAAATAGTCAGATAGGGGTTCCCTCTGTGCTTAGTGTCCCCATGATTTGGAATGGCCTATGGAGAAACTTAAATCACCTCCCAGGATAAGGTATTCCTTTTGAAGTAGCCCAGAGCTCAAGAGACGATCCCAGAATTCAGGCCGATGGTGGAACGGCCCATAGACATTATAAAACCGAATCTCCATTCCCAGATTAGCTATGAACAAGTCCACCCCAATATGCCCAAATACACCCCAACTGTTGCAGAGATTTATGGTACGCGGATTGTAGCCCAAGGCGATTCCACCAAATCTTCCATTGGCATCAAGGCTAAGAAATATCCATTCGGGGAGCATCGATTCTAGTAGGTGAGAGATGGCTTCAGCTATTCCTAATGTTTCTTGTAAAAAAATGACATCTACTAGTTCTGCAGCAATCATTCTTCGAAGTGCTAAGTTTTTATCGGGCATAGCGAGCCCTCTGCAATTGAAGGAGACTATATTCATGGGGGGGCTCCTTCAGGGGGGTCCGTGCTCTAAGTGTCCCATGAATGGTTGCTTGTTTTCCAGAAGCAATCTCATCTCTGGCTAGGCTCTGCGCTTTGGAGAGAGACGAGGTCAACCACGAGGAAATTTAGGGGGGAAGGGGGAGGTAATTAGGTCTAATCCAATGTGGTCCAAAGCCTGTCTTTTTTCCTTCGATCAGGTCTGATATCTCAGGGAGGGAGGCCCCGAATGGGGTGCAGGAGTGATTAGGGAGGGGGGGTCCAGGAGCGAAGGGGGAACGGTAGAGAAAGTAGATGAGGGGGGGACTAAGGGAGCAGGACAAAGAGATGGGGGGCAGAGAGAGTCCAACCGAGCCATGAATAATGCCAGTAGCAGAAAAAAAACATTACCATTGGCATTAGAGAGAAAATGAGAAAAAATAGCGGAGGGAGAGTTCTTACTCGAAGCATCCGCAGTTCTAGTAGCTGCCCTAGCCCTTGTGAGAGGAGGAGAGGGTAGTCGAATAGGTGGTCTGCTGCGCTTCTTCAGGGTCACTTGCAAGGGGGTCTTCTTTACTGAAGCAGGATCCGCTTGTACCTCTGAGTTAGCTCTAGGGGGATGTTCCCCCGGATTCGGTGGTGACTTTGGTGGGATCACCCTTCGAGAATCCCCTGTACGAGCCTTGCCATTAAGAGGGTAATTCCGATATATGTGCCCAACCTTATGGCATCTTCTGCATCTGAAGGGAACTCCTTCATAATCCAACGTCTGCCACCGAGAGGAATTCCTCCATTGAATAGTGATAAACTCTTGTAATCCATCAGTGGTATCCAAGTGTACCAGGACCCTAGCGTAGGCCATCTTCCTTGTAGTGAGGTAGGATTTTTCATGTTCTAAATAAGTGCCAAGTGCATTCCCAATACGTTTGAAGACGTCCTCAGGCTAGAACTGTAATGATAACCCGGGAAGACGAACCTAGAGGGGGGCAACTTCAAGCCGCTCTCGATCAGGGTCAAATAGGGGAGTCCATCTACAGAGGAGCACTGACGCTTGTTCTATATGTTAGAGAGTTGAGAGCACCCAATTTGTGTGTTCGACCCTGGAAAAGCATAGGGAAAACCATCCCTTAACAAAAGTTTGCACGAATGGAGGTTCAGCTAGGTGATGACCCCATACATCAGTGGCCCATTGCTTCAGCCTTGTTGCAGTGTAGTAGCGTCCCCTAACATGGCCCACCAAGACTCGATCTGCTGTGTCCATGGAATCACACAATTGTGTGTCCTCGGTTAACCTAAGGAAAACGTCACAGGCCTTAGGTTTCAAACACTTTTTTTTTGAAGGCCTAGTCCTATCATCAAATGAGGGTTGCTGAGGGTGGGTCGAACGGGGGAGAGTCCCAGTGATAGGAGAGTCCGTGATAGGCACCGAGGTGAAGACGCCTATTAAGGGAGGAATTCCGGTGAGGTTGCCAGATAGGGGAGCGGCAAATGGAAACGAGGGTTGATAGTCGACAACATGTGTCACAGGTATGTGGGATTGAGCATTCGAGGGGGCATGAGAGCCATCCTAGGGAGGAAAAGGGGCGAGGCCTGCCGATAGGGTTTCACTGCTAGGGTTTAGAGGATGTTCCACAAATTGGAGAGTAGAGGGCGACAGAGGCTGTGCCGTGAGGTCTGGAAGGGTAGGGATGAACTCCTGAAGGGTAATAACCGAGCTCTTGGATCCTGTGAATGATGGCAGTGCTTCGACGGCCTCGGAAAGTTCACAGTCAAAAGAGAAGATGTCTGCCGGGTTTGTACGAGGATGTATCCAAATAGAGATTCCCTCCAAAGGGTTTGCTGAATAGTCAACTATGTCGTCCATATCTGTCACTAAAAGCCGCGCCAGCTGCCCTTAGAGTGTTGGGGAGCCCGTCGCTGTATAAACCAAAATAGTAACGATCAAGGAGGGGTAGGTGAGGCTAAGACGGCTGAGAGGAGGTATTAACCGCTACAGTTTGCCAGCAGCGCAAAAGGTAACATCAGAGGTGTACGAGCTAGTAGATGTGGCGAGGTGCCGTAACGATCACTGTAAATGTGCTTCAGGAACCTGAAAAAACCTTAAACTGTGACGGATCCCATACTAAAACCCCTGACTCTATCCTCTGATCCACCTCCTTTATTCCTCTTTTGACTTAGCCTTTTTTTCTTCCTCCTAATCATGTGGGGGCTTGTCAGATAGCATTTACTTTGATAGTCGAAGGATTAAGCATACAGTAGATACAATAGTATATTTAGCATGGATGGATATTCTCAAATTGTTTAAATTTTGGACGACATATGATGCTGAACGTTGGCCAATAGACTTGGTTTCCCTCGGGCAGGTTGAGGCCACCAGATATATTTTTTTTTACTTGCCTATATATGATTAATGGAAAAAAGAAGTACTGCCAAGCTTACAATTTTTTTTTTTACCATATATTACTTTAAAATGTCAATTTTTTTTTTTATAAACAAATATAGATCACACAAGAAATAAATAATGAAAATAATGAAACCAATTAGTTAAATTCAATATTTCTATATTTATGTTACTTTATCGAATAGTTCTTATGTTTATAGTATAAGTTTTATAGTGCATTATTAAAGTGTCTAGCTTAATGTTATTTTATTTAAGATTCTCTATATTTATGGTATTTTGTTTTATATTGTATTAATCATGTTATTGTAAATATTTTTCTAATATTCTAATTTTACCTTTCTTTTCTTAGTACATGTATTTATATAGGCTTCTATTTTTCTAATTCTTTATAATATTGTACTTTAATTTCACTATATTTAAAGAAGGTTGTAGGTACTGGCTACTATGTAGCTTGTTAAAATATGCCATTTACTTTAATATGTAATCTAACTATATTATTATTATAATATCAAAAGGTTAGTTCTTAATGTAATATTATTAATTAACATAAACAAAATTATTAATTCTAAGTAAATCATCAAATAAAATATTAAAGTTAGTTCTAAAATTAAATAAAAGAAAATTATATTACAAACATCTAGGTTAAAAAATCTTAAATAAAAAGGAAAAATATACAATAAATTTATAGTCCTTTTATATTGATCCTTTAACCATATAGATTAAATATCTCGGTCAACATAAATGTTGATTGACTTGACGACCCAATCAAACCATTACTAGGTGTTTGCCTCTATGTAGGGGATTTCTACAATGCAATAACTAAAATTAAATGTAGTCTTATTCTAGTATGCCAAGAACAAATATGAATCCTACCCCTATCTTAATCGAAAAAAGGATTAGTCCCTCTCTCAATCAATCAAGAGCAAAGTAACATGAAAAGAAAAAGAAAGAGTTGAAATTGAAATAAGACAAAAATAATAAACTAGAGAGATAGTTCCAAGACCTATTATGCAATCAGATGTCTACTAAATAGTTAGCAGACATCTACTTACAAACATCTCCAAATCTAAACAAAGCAATTGTACAATGTGATTGGACCGATTTCTGAATTCTGTCACCGTGCCATTGTGAATGGAAAAGTTTGGATAACTTCTGTTGTTCATCGTTGATTGGTTCCATCCCTGCAAGGTGAAACTTTGTAAGGTCAAGAAGATTCCAAGCTCAACGATTTCTTCAACCTTGATTGTTTTCTCCAAATTTCGAGCAACAAAACAATACAAAAATGACAAATTTGTCCTTGTGCATGCTCAATGTGCCCTGACAATTGGTGGGTTTTCTTTTTTGGATACTGAAACTTCCCCTACGGTCTAATCACAATGGAAATTTTCTCTCGAGACTTCGTTCTCTCGAGACTTCGTTCTCTCTCTTGCAGGCTGACCATCAATCTCGTACGATTTCCTCAACGTGGTCTCAATTTGCTTTAATGCTCTATCATCTCTTCATTTGTCTGGCAATGAATGGTGGTTTTGCACTGACATCCACATTTTTTAAATTGTGCATGTGCCACGAAAACCTGCTGAGATATCTGATAGATTCCTTTTCAAGATTGATGTCATGTGTACTTTGATTCTGAGTGCAACTCTCGATAATAGCCAATTGAAACACTCAATCTCTTGTGTTGCTGAATGATTTGATCATCTTCCTAAAGCATTAAAACAGGTGCGGAAAGTTATCGAAATTTCAGTTATATTTAGAGAAAATCCAGTAAAGGTTTCTGTAAATCCAAGTTATAGTTGTTAAATTTCAAAATTTTAGAGGTTTTAGAAGTTTTTGATGGTGTTGAATCTATTTCCACCATCTAAAACACGATTCAAACACTACTTTTACAATATTTTTTGAAAAATTTTAACCCAGATTCCAGCCACTTTTAACGATCTAAACAATCCTCCCCTAGTTAGAATACTCTTATTTTAATTCTCCATACTAGAACAGATATCATGAAATAAGAATTGATAATTTTTGAATTTCAGCTAATGCAATTACAACAGATATCATGAAATAAGAATTGATAATTTTTGAATTTCAGCTAATGCAATCACAACAGTCCACAAGATCTTTATTGAATCCAATCGGTCTTTAACATAGTATATTTGGTTCATTACAGCGTTGCCAATTGCCAATTGTTCGCCTTTCTTTGTTTGATTTCAATTTAAAGATTTTTTTTCATTGTTGGGGCATGATTATATTTCAACTACAAAAAACCAGTTCATCGTTTGGTTAAGGAAAGAAAGGTATTATGGTTGCGTAGTTTTTTCTTTTTTCTGGTAAGAGCTAATCAGCTTGTCATAGGGCATTAAATGATTGGTTAGCTGCATGTCCTTTAACTTTATAACACATCTCATTATTTTTCATTTATCTTGTTATGCGTGCCAGTGTGTTATAAAATTAAAGGGCATGTAGCTAACCAATCATTTAATGCCTTATGACAGGCTGGTTAACTCTGGCCGTCTTTTCTTAGACGTTACTTGCAACATAAAGAAAAACATGTAATTAATTTAATAATAAATGCAAATTGTAGCTTTGGGGCATGAAAACAACGTCTTTGAGTCATTCTACCATTTGACAAACTGTAATTAAATTCAAACTGTAATTAAATTGTGGCATGCTGCGTGGTGAAAAAATTAACAATTATTTAAAAGATGTTTATTTCCCATTCGGTTCATATGATTTCCTTTTCACGTGTGCTCGATTTTTATTTCACATATTTATAACATAAGGTTTGTGAAGAGGGATTTGCATTTTAGTTGTAATATGTTTAAATATTATTTTTCGATTTGTCTTTTATTCGTGGTTTCTATTTACATATTTTCGTAATGTGATAACATACACTCATAATATATGTACAATGATTGGGTTTTATCATGATGCAATGAGTGGGATATACATATATTACATAACATATAATATTTAATTATGAAATTGTTATGTAATGTTTTTATTTTAAATAATATACATCATAATATAACTTTATTGGACTAAATGTGTAATGTTAATTACAAAGATTATAAGACATAATAATATTTTTTATATTAAAATACATACCATAGGAATATTTACCATAATTGTTTCATCTTATATTATATATATATATAATATTATATATATAATATATATAATTAATGTATTATAGAATATATATATATAATTATATATATTTATATAATATATATAATTGTATTATTAGAATATATGATGATTCATTTTTTTTTGTAATGTAGGTATCAATTAAGATAAACATATAAATAATCAATGCGACAATGTAAAATATGAAATGATGTGGCAACTGAAGGTGCCAAATCACATTCTCATGGTAAATGTCATTCTCAAGCAAGCAATATAATAATCACAATGGCCATAACATGATCAAATTTTGGAAAATTCCAAAGTCAAGCACCAAAGACCAAAGGAATCATGAGTCACCAAAATTCCAAGAAAGAAAGGAGTTTTCCAAAATGCGAATGGGAGGGTCCCCATATTTAAAAAAGAAATGACATAGCCCAACCCACACTGGCCCACAATTCCGCGTGTCCTCGGATTGACAACAGTTGCTGGACTTTACAATGTGTTAGATTTTTTCGGCAGTTGCATGCAAGGTGGTCAGTGAACGTCGGGTTGGTAACTGGGAGTAATTAATGCCGCATTCAATTCTTACCTACACACCTTGGGCCTAGTTCCTCCGTTTGTTCTTTGGCCAAACACATTTGGCTTCCCGGTCATTCGAGATGGTTCTGCTCTGCGGTGAGGTTTCTGCGAGGGTTTGTTGGGTTTACTGTGTGGTTCTTGCTTTCGTGAAATGTGGAGATCTCTGGTTCTCCTCCGTGTATGACTATGGGTGAATATCGGTCTCCCAATCCTGGTTATGTGTTCATCAGTGGTTTTCTCCGGTGGATCGAAACCGTTCTGGTTCTAGAGGTGCGCTCGCTGGACCTCTTTTCACACAGTAAGCTTAGTCTCGTCCTGCCATTTTGCTATGATGTGGTTGTAGAATTTGGTGTCTCGTCCAAATATCGTCCCCAGCTATTGTTTTATTGTCTCCATGACTATACTATTGTTTCTGCTATGGTTATGGCCGTCTCTGGTCTCTGTCCTATATGGGAAATGGTTTAATTTCCATCGTCTTTGGATTCAGGTAGAAAGTTAGTAGAGTTCCACGGCTTGCACAGGTATTGACCCCTTCCCTAATTCAATTCGACCTCCTCATGGTGTTGGCACTAACCAGAAATGCTCCTTCTGTCTCAGCTCTGTCGATTCAGCTCGACTCCACACCTCGAACCCTTGGTTCGGCTTATTCAAGTGATATGTGAAACCCTCCTGTTCCTATGGTTGCTTGGACTTTAGTTCATTGCTGTGTAAATGTATTTAACTGTACTCTTTTGTATGTGCAGGTCGATGACTCGACCTGGGTACACGGGTTCCTTCAGGATTCAATCTTCCACGGGTGGCAAACCTCTGTCGGTAGGCTCTGGCTCTTCAATCTGTCAATGCACTGATAGATTTTTGGGTCCTCTGTAGATTTTGTTGTTTGCCGTCGTTGCTTGTCGTATGTAGTCGTTGTCCCTTGTGAAAATGAAGCTTCGGCCTAGTTGTAATTCTGTTCTGGTTAGTCGTTTGTTTGAATGTTTATTGGGGTTGCTGTTACCAAACCCTAGGCCAGGGTTTGTCCACTTTCGACGCGACACTTGTTTTTGTTTATCGATGAATGTAATACGTCTATGTCTTGGTCAGTATCAATGAGAACATGGTTTTGTGATATCTGTTTGACTTATAAAAATTATGAGGACTCTTTTGAAATTACCTTTGCTGTGGTTTGCTGCTCCGGCACTCTGTCTCCGGTTCTATTTGCTCTCGGTCATTTTGCTGTACCTCACTATTCGGATTGTGCTTCAACTCGTTGGTCCTTCGCTCTGTGTCTGGACATTTGCATAAGTTTTCCGTAGTTTATTTGTTCGACAAGAACACAAAAACAACACGACCTTACCATGGTCATTCACTGTTTGTTAACACTTTTCCTTATAATTCGATAAATAAAAAGAAAATGTAGTATTACAGTAGATAGGCGATGAATACAGATGGACAATTTTTGGAAATAATATTTGTCTCCGTTTCTTTATTTCTCTGTTATGAAATTGCTGAACCTTTCTCTTGTCTTACATTGCTGCTTTTATACATTTTAGTTACAGTTAATTGAAACTGCAATTGTTTGTTAGTTGAACAGAAACAATTGCTTGTGTAACTACAGTTTCGGTTGTCATTACAAGATCGACATTTAGATAATTTTGTCTTTTCTTTCCTAAGTTGACAGATCAATTCCTAAACTACTGTTTATTACTGTTGAACCATAATAACTCTAACCGACATTTAACTTTGACTATCTAGCAACTAAAAGTAAAATAAACTAAAATCCCATCTCATGACCTCATAAACTAATTAAAAAAAAATAATCCAGATACTCAAACAACCTTCCAACCTGGCAGAGACTTCACCCGGTCATGGTGAGCTAGATGCTCTTGCATCAGGCTCCCGGGGCAAAAAGAAATCATGGCTCCGGTCCATGAGCTTCTCGACTGAAGTACCTGTCTGTTCAATTTGCCTGGCATCAAGCCACGAACTGTGCTCAATAGGACGGTTCTTCCATTTGACCAGGTACTGCACATACTCCTTCCGTCGAGTTCGTTTAACCACTTGAGTGTCGAGAATGCTTTCGATCTCAGGAGGTTGAACGTAAGGCATCTGTCTCTTCCAAGCTTCGCCGTCTTCCTGGGTACTCCGTGTAGGTCGCGTGGTTCCATCTTCTTCCTTCTCCTTGGGTCAGCTGTGTAAGGGAACAGGTTTGCTACGTTAAAGATAGGTGAAATGCCTATTCCGGGTGGCAACTGTATCTCGTAGGCATTCGCTGAAAACTTCTGAAGGACTTTGCAAGGTCTTATCTTTTTATACTTCAATTTATTGTACGTACCTTTAGGGAAGCGTTCTTTGCGTAAATGTGCGAGGACTTTGTCCCCCACGTCAAACTGTACTTCCCTTCTCTTCAAATCCATTTGCTTTTTGTACTTTCAGCTGCTGTCCTGTAATTTTATTTTCACTTGTTCATGCAAATCTCTCATCGCGTTAGCGAAATCTTCTCCATCTACGCTTCACCTTTCCTGCATTCCAAGGTCCCGCAGTTCATGCACTCTGCGAGGATGCATGCCGTACAAGATCTGAAATGGACTGAAACCTGCGTTGCGGTTAGGCGAGTCGTTGTAAGCGAACTCTGCCTGTGCAAGCGCTCGATCCCACATCTGTGAATTCTCGCCGACTAAGCTTTGTAACAGGTTTCCCAAACAAATGTTTACAACCTCTGTTTGCCCGTCGGTTTGCAGGTGATATGCAGAACTGTAGCTTAGTTGTGTGTCCATTTTTTTCCATAAGGTACGCCAAAAGTGTCCCGTGAACTTCACATCCCTGTCCGAAAGGATAGATTTAGGCAATCCATGTAACCTAACAACCTCATTGAAAAACAAGTGGGCCACGTGGGTGGCATCAAGAGTTTTTCTACAAGGAATAAAATGCGCCATTTTTGAGAATCTGTCCACTATTACCATTACCAAGTCGTATCCTCGTTGTGTCTTTAGTAGACCTAAGATGAAGTCCAAGCTGACTGAGTCCCATGGTCTACCTGGAACAGGTAACGGTGTATACACTCCCGTGTTTTGACTGTGACCCTTTGCTAACTGGCACACTCTGCATTTGGCCACAAACCGTTGTACATATCTTCGCATCTTTGGTCAAAAGTAAAAATGACTAAGTTGCTCGAGGGTCTTGTCCATGCCGAAATGTTCGGCCAAACCTCCACTATGCTTCTCTCGAATAATATTCTCCCTCATCGAGTAGTCAGGTATGCACAACTGTCCTCCCTTAAACAACAACTTTTCTTGTATATTGTCGTCCAACCAAGGACTGTTATCTCTCACTAAAGGGTTCTAACACGCCTCATAGGCTTTTTTAAAATCTGTATCCGTCTAGTATAAGTTCTGTAAGTGCTAAAAACTGGGCACCTGCACAGTGCTTTCCTACAGAAGTAAAGCTTTCCTACTCAGCGCATCTGCTACCTTATTTGCTTGCCCGCTAATATGTTTCAATATGAAATTAAAACTCTGCAAGTACTCCACCCATTTGGCATGTTTGTGGTTTAGCTTGTGCTTCTGCATTACATACTGTAGTGCAGAATTATCTGAAAACAACACAAATTCATTTCCCAATAGATAATGCCTCCAGTGTTTTAATGCCTGTATGACAGCATAAAACTCCTTATCATACGATGAGTATTTCTGTCGACTCTCATTCAGCTTCTCGCTAAAAAACGCTACAGGCTTATCCTCTTGACTGAGTACAGCTCCAATTGCTATCCCGCTGGCATCACAACGAACCTGAAATAACTTCTTGAAATCTGGTAATCTCAAGATCGACCTCTCAATAATCATTCTCTTTAACAATTGGAAACTCCTTTCCACTGCCTCTGTCCATCGAAAAGGCTGGCTGGCCATTTTGATGGTGTCTAGCATGGGCGCACAAATTTCGTTGAAATTCTTTATGAATTTCCTGTAAAAACTTGCTAATCCGTGAAAGCTGCGTACCTCAAATAAATTTTTCGGAGATGGCCAATTCACTATTGTTGCCACCTTCTCCGGATCCATCTTCAGTTCATTCTTTGCTATTACAAACCCAAAATTAATCAATTCCTTCTGCAGAAAAGTACATTTCTTTAAATTTATTAGCAGTTTATCTATTGTAATTTCTCTAGCACCTTGCACACATGTTGAAGGTGTTCTTCTCTTGTCCTGCTAACAATAAGTATGCCATCCAAGTATACTATCACAAACTTCCCGATATACTCCTTCAACATCTCATTCATCAACCTCATGAATGTACTGGGCGCATTGCTCAGCCCAAATGGCATGACCAACCATTCGTACAGCCCCTCATTCGTCTTAAAGGCTGTCTTCCGTTCGTCCCCCTCTCGTATCCGAATTTGATGGTACCCGCTTTTCAAGTCTATCTTAGAGAAATAAGTTGCCCCGCTTAAACAATCCATCATATCATCCATTCGCGGCAGTGGAAACCTGTACCGGATGGTGATTTTAGTGATGGCCCTTGAGTCGGTGCACATCCACCATTCTCCTCCCTTCTTGGGAGCAAGGACTGTTGGAACAGCACAAGGGCTTAAGCTCTCCCTTATTAATCCCTTGTCCAACAACTCTTGCACCTGCTTCTTAATTTCTTCATTGTCCTTGGGGCTCATTCAGTATTCCGCTTTGTTTGGCAAACTGGCTTCAGGTATGAAGTCAATATGATGACTTATGCTCCGTTTGGGGGGTAACTTGTTGGGAAAGTCATCGACAACTATGTCTGTAAACTCCTCCAACATTTGCTGGATCTCCGTAGGTAAATTTGATACCTCTGTATGCAAGAATACTATCCTTGCTCTATTTACAACCACATAACCTATCTCACTGTCCTCAACCTGTTTTAAAAACTATTTTCCGCTAACCAACAATGTTCTTGGTTCACTAGTCTCTGTTGTCCCTTCTCCCTTGATGGGCACAAGCGTATGCTTGATTCCATCCTTCACAAAATTATAATAGTTCGTTAATCCATCGTGGACCACTTTCCTATCATACTGCCAAGCAGTGTGTGACATACATCCATCGGCATGATGTCACAAACAACTTTGTCCTTATATCTGCCTATTTGAAACTCCACCTTGCTCTATTCATCCACCAGCAACTGATGGCCTTTTTGCAGCCATGAAACTTTGTAAGGTTTGGGATGCTTCGAGCGTTTCAACTCCAATTTTCCACCATCTCTGTGGACACTAAATTATCAGTACTGCCACTGTCAATAATTAATTTACAACACTTACCTCGTGACTTACAAATTGTCCTAAACAAATCCTTCCGCTGCGTCTGTTCGGTGGCCTCCTTGATTGGTTTTAACAACACCTTGTGCAACACCAGAGCTTCCCCTGTCTCTAGAGCATTCTCTGCTTCTTGGGGAGGTGCTGCTGCTTCTTTTGATTGCGCCACATACGCACCCCGTTGTCCAGCTGGATCTGCTTCTGGACACTCAAACGATCGGTGTCCCCATTTATGGTACCTATAACACTAATAACCAGCCCCTCTACCTCGGCCATTTCCCCTACCTTGCTGGGATGACCTACCGCCTCTCGCACTGTCACCTCTGTTTGCTGATTCGGAAGCTTTAGAACTGCTGCCTTCCTCGTTGCTATTAGCAGTTCGGCCTCTGCCATAGGACTGGCCTTTCCCTCTACTGGCTCCTCGTCCTCTCCGGGCATTCTTCCTCCTGGTAATTTTCTCCTCAGCCTTCATCGCACTCTGATACGCTTCCTCAGTGTTGTTCGGAGACAAAATACTGATTTCATCCAAAATATCTAACCTTAGCCCATTAACATACATGGCTGTTCTTTCTACTATATCCTCTATATATCCGACTCGCAAATTCACTCGATAGAACTCCTCCGTGTACTCCCTTACCATCAATCCTTTCTGTTTCAGATTCTGCACCTACCTGTGCAATGCAATCTGATAGTCCCTCGGCAAAAATCTGCCCTTTAACTTGGCCACCATCCTTGACCAAGTTTTAATCGGCGCCTTGTTCAATCTCTTCCTCTCGTTTTGGACACTATCCCACCATAGGGCTACGTGTCCCTTCAATTTTGTTGCAGCGAACTTAACTCTGCGGTCTTCGCTGACTTCCTCGCACTCAAAGTACTTATCCATCTCACTGATCCAATCCAATAAAACTTCAATAGACACGCTGCCATCATACGTCGGGAGTTCTGGCTTGGGTTTACTGGTTGCTACTAAAACAGATCTCAACAATCTCACTTGTGCAGACTCACCTTCTGGTCCATCTGCTGTTCCTTCAACTTCCTCTTCACTGTCATCACCTATTTCTAGATCTCTTCGTCTACCTGCCTCTACTACCTCCAAATAGGCAACAAGAATTCTAATTTCCTCTCTCAACCATTCCTCAGCCAATCTTCGAGCACCTTTGCCACGACCTCGCCTTCCTCTCTCCATTCCTCCTACTAACATAAACAATTGCTTTGATACCACTCTAACATAGCCCAGCCCACATTGGCCCACAATTTCGCGTGTCCTCGGATTGACAACAGTTGCCGGACTTTACAATGTGTTAGATTTTTTTGGCGGTTGCATGTAAGGTGGTTAGTGAACGTTGGGTTGGTAACTGGGAGTAATTAATGCCGCATTCAATTCTTACCTACACACCTCGGGATTGGTTCCTCCGTTTGTTCTTTGGCCAAACACATTTGGCTTCCCGGTCATTCGAGATGGTTCTGCTCTGCAATGAGGTTTCTGTGAGGGTTTGTTGGGTTTACTGTGTGGTTCTTGCTTTCGTGAAATGTGGAGATCTCTGGTTCTCCTTCGGGTATGAATGTGGGTGAATATCGGTCTCCTAATCCTGGTTATGTGTTCATCAGTGGTTTTCTCCGGTGGCTCGAAACCATTCTGGTTTTGGAGGTGTGCTCGTTGGACTTCTTTTCACATGGTAAGCTTAGTCTCGTCCTGCCATTTTGCTATGATGTGGTTGTAGAATCTGGTGTCTCATCCAAATATCATCCCCTGCTATTGTTTTACTGTCTCCATGATTATACTATTGTTTCTGCTATGGTTATGGCCGTCTCTCATCTCTGTCATGTATGGGAAATGGTTTAATTTCCATCGTCTTTGGATTCAGGTAGCAAGTTAGTAGAGTTCTGCGGCTTGCACAGGTATTGACCCCTTCCCTGATTCAATTCGACCTCCTCATGGTGTTGGCACTAACCAGAAATTCTCCTTCTGTCTCAGCTTTGTCGATTCGGCTCGGCTCTACCCCTTGAACCCTTGGTCCGGCTTACTCAGGTGATATGTGAAACCCTCCCGTTCCTATGGTTGCTTGGACTTTAGTTCATTGCTGTGTAAATGTATTTAACTGTACTCTTTTGTATGTGTAGGTCGATGGCTCGACCTGGGTATGCTGGTTCCTCCGGGATTCGGTCTTCCACGGGTGGCAAACCTCTGCTGGTAGGCTCTAACTCTTCAATTCGTCAACACACTGATAGATTTTTGGGTTCTCTGTAGATTTTGCTGTTTGCCGTCGTTGCTTGTCATATGTAGTCGTTGTCCCTTGCGAAAATGAAGCTTCGGCCTAGTTGTAATTCTGTTCTGGTTAGTCATTCGTTTGAATGTTTATTGGGGTTGCTATTACCAAACCCTAGGCCAGGGTTTTTCCACTTTGGACGCGGCACTTGTTTTTGTTTATCGATGAATGTAATACGTCTATGTCTCGGTCAGTAGCAATGAGAACATGGTTTTGTGATATCTGTTTGACTTATAAAAATTATGAGGACTCGTTTGAAATTAGCTTTGCTGTGGTTTGCTGCTCCGGTACTCTGTCTCCGGTTCTATTTACTCTCGGTCATTTTGTTGTACCTCACTATTTGAACTGTGCTTCAACTCGTTGGTCCTTCGCTCTATGTCTGGACATTTGCATAAGTTTCCTGTAGTTTATTTGTTCGACGAGAACAAAAAAACAACACGACCTTACTGTGGTCATTCATTGTTTGTTAACACTGTTCCTTATAATTTAATAAATAAAAAGAAAATTTAGTATTACAGTAGATAGGCAATGAATACAGATGGATAGTTTTTGGAAATAAGATCTGTCTCTGTTTCTTTATTTCTCTGTTATAAAATTGCTGAACCTTTCTCTTGTCTTACATTGCTGCTTTTATACATTTTAGCTACAATTAATTGAAATTGCAATTGTTTGTCAGTTGAACAGAAACAATTGGTTGTGTAACTACAGTTTCGGTTGTCATTACAAGATCGACATTTAGATAATTTTGTCTTTTCTTTCCTAAGTTGACAGATCAATTCCTAAACTACTGTTTATTACTGTTGAACCATAACAACTCTAACCGACATTTAACTTTGACATTTAACTTTGACCATCTAGCAACTAAAAGTAAAATAAACTAAAATCCCATCTCATGACCTCATAAACTAATTTGAAAAAAAAAAATCCAGATACTCAAACAACCTTCCAACCTGGCAGAGACTTCACCCGATCATGGTGAGCTAGATGCTCCTGCATCAAGAAATCTATGGGGGGGTGTGGTCAACAACAATGGCGACTCACTGAGAATAATCAGTTATCTCTGGTTTAAAGATACAAAACCTGCAAAAATGAAGGAATTATAATAAAATGATTCAAAATGCCAAATTTAGACATCCTAGTAGTTTCGTCCCTAACATGCATTGTTAAAAGACAAAAATCATATCCATCATTGTTCCTAAACTTATAAAAAATTTCCCCATGAATCCAATACATTCAGCAAATTCGTATGTACAACAATCTACTTGGTCGGTAATCAGTTTTCAAGTAAATAAGATAATCACATAAAGCACAATGTTATTTAACTTCCATACCATAGGCATGGCCACTAGTGCCAACAAACATCCATAGCCTCAACAAGGATGCCTTTTAACGCTTTTAGGTGCTAATGTCCTATCTATTACAAATAAATGCATAGTTGTGAAAGATCATCTTAAACTTATTTGGACTCCAATAGAAGATCATTGTTTTAGCTTGGTAACCAGTTGATGACAATGCCATTTACGAGATCTAACATAGTGAACAAGCTGGCTCGTGATGAGACCTATTGCCTTTCAACCTTGCAGTCAAAATCCATTACCTTGGCTTAGTGACCAATAATGGTAATGCCACAATGTTAGAACCTATGATCGTGGTAGGTCAGCTCATGATGAGACCTCCTATCCTTCAATTTACCTTTTTTGTTTTTAGGTTTAACTATGGTTATTGTTAATCTCATGGAGATTACTTAATAGATGGGGTGACAAATAACTCCTTAAGAGCGAGGGATGACATAAAAAGTTTTAAGGTGACTAATATTTACTTGATTAGCCTTTCCTTTCAAGAACTTAATACCTTAAGTAATTGTTGCTAAATATATTTTTCTCTCTTGAAAATGAGGTTAAAAGATAGTTCATTAGAAAATGACGGAAAGACTTAAACACAAAGAACAAAAATGAGGGACTTCACTGGTAAGGAAACCTAAAAATGGGCATAATGTAATCATCTTCACTGAAATGTTCCTTAAGGATAATGTTTTGTTAGTATAAAATAGAGCATAAAACCGCTTTCCTAATGATTATGCCAAGTTGAAAGAGAATAAAAAATATTCCCCCATTTTATTAAAAAAGTGAAATGAAAACAAAGCCAAACCAAATTGAAACAAATGCTAGTAAACTAAAAGGAAAGCAATCAAAAGAATTGCCGCTTACAAGATAGCATAAAGGTAATTAACATAAAAAAGTATAAAATCATGATTATGTTAAAAGTAAACTTTTTATCTTGTAAGTGTTTTCAAGCTCTTATTAAAGCATTGATGTGATTTAAAGTTATGCATTTGTATTTTCGATTGATATGCTTTAGCACGAATTTTATTTCCTTTGCAAATCCTGCTTAAAAACTAATTTGCTAGTCTTTACAGATCAAATTTTTAGGAAATAGACCAACAACTATTTTTTATAAAGTATGAAATAAAACAAGAAGCAAAATTTGAGAAAAGATTTTCCGTGAATGAATTATGCTCATTGTTATTTCTCAACTTCTTTTTGCTAGCAAAACCAAATCCTCAAATCTAATATATGGAAACCCCGAAAAGGAACAAGACAAAAACAAGAAACAAAATAAGTAAAACAAAAACAAAAACTAAGGGAAGATGAATATCAACATGTACACATACCTGAGAGAAATGAATACCAAATTACCTTGTGAATCTTGACATCCTCATATGAAGAGCATATAGAAAAAGGAAAGACATGTTACATTTATCTCCAAGTTTATATATTGTTGAAGATCATCAAACTATTGGGTGTAAACGCTACGCAATATGCTACAAATATTCTTCATAGGACAAAATAAAAAGAGATTGACATATGAATAAAGTGAATGACAAGATATTGTATGCCAAAATTTGAAGTTTTGTCTCATGAGCTCCTTTTATTAATTAAAATGTAAATTCTAATCCTATAGCAACTATGTATGTAAAAGTAAAAAATGAGCACAATATTTGAGTTAACATCTTAGAATAAGGGGTTTACCATTGTAAATTAACAATAATGATCAAATACAAAGCTTGATGAATGAGAACCCATTATAAGTAGGATGATAACTAAATGAATGTAAAAACTCATTCCTATTCATTAAAATACCACAATTGTTTTATTTTAGAAGAAAATAAAAACAAACTAAACAATGCTAAATTTATTCCTTCTCTAACTCTTTTGAAGGAAAATGACTAGGTATAGTCATATTTCCAATACAACCAACTAATCGCTTTATTTCCTGCACAAATATGTACAACAAATATTAGTGACAAAAATTCAACAAATATCGAAATATCAAAAGAAAACTTATGTGTACCTATTACTAATGTATTTACAAAAAGAATTTTATTTGCAATCATCCTTTCTTCAGATATGTCCTCCAACCAAATCTCTAATGGGTCATAAAAGTATGGATGGACATTTGTTAGAGACTCAAGGAGATAAAATGGAAGAAAGGATGAACAAATATTAACAAAGTTGCTAGTAATTAGGTTATTAAACGAATCCTCCAAATGACCTTCAAATGGATACTTAAGGGGATCATTGGATGAGTTAGGTGATTGGCAGAATGATGGATTTATACCATCAAGTGTTTGAAAAATTAAGTGTTGATGAATTAGATTTTGAACTTTATTTACTTTTAATGATACACTTGATAAGTATTTAATGTCAATTTCTTTAAAATTCCAACCATTAGTATTTATCCTATGGTTAGAGGACAATTGAGACTGATTTTGTTATGAAACCAGCTCAAGAAAAGATAGAAAAGATAGATCAACGCCTTATAATTCAGCCTCTTCGAGGGGGCCTCCTTTACATTACATAAATGAACAATTCTTGGATGATTCAAATGATAAAACCTCCTTTCTATATATAGGAGTCTAAGGAGTCCAATATAACCCAGCCGACCTAACAATAATAATATAAAGCCACAAAAATAACAATAGAGGGATTCTATGGGGCACAGTAATAACAATATTGGGGCAATAGGGGCACAACAATATTAATAAGGGGTACAACTACCATAGTAATGGGGTAATCACTAGTATTATAGGGACCCAACATATCGGTAAAGAGTAGCATCCACTTCCTCACTTGAAGTGGCATCATCTTTCCTCTAATTGGTCACTAGAGGTGTCTCCATGGGTTTGAAACTATCTATGCGAAACCTATGAAGTATCTCATTTACATAGGTTCCCTGAGAGACAAACAATTTCCCATCACCTTTTCATACTTCCAATCCAAGGAAGTAGTGCATGAGACCCATGTCCTTCATTTCAAACTCTCTTGCAAGGTTCTCGTTACAAGATCTAATCAACTACTCATCACCAGTCAAAATCAAGTCACCAACATATAAGACAATAACATTTACCTTCTACCAAAATATGATAGAGGTTTTCATTCACTTCACTTTTGGTGAAGCCCAAACAGGTGAAATAGCTATCGATCCTAGCATACCAAGCATGTGGTGCTTGCTTGAGACCGCACAATGCTTTCTTGTGTCTGCACACATGTCACTCCCGATAAAAAGTCTCAAAGGCTTCTAGTTTCTCGATAAACACCTGCTCCTTAATAACTACATTGAGTAATTCTATTTTCAAATTCATCTGGTGGATCTTCCGCCCCATCTGTGTAACCATAGAAATAATTGATCTGATTGATGAGTCCCTTGCTATAGGAGCAAAGGTATCCTCATAGTCAATCCCCTCAACTTGATAGTACCCCTTGGCCAAAATGTTGGCCTTGTACTTTTCTACGCTTCAATCCATGACATGCTTTAATTTGAAGATCCATCTTGAATCCACAACTGATTTGTCTACTAGTCTTGGGACCACTTTCCGAACACTATTCTTTACAAAGAATTCATATTCCTCCACCATTGCATCAAACCATACAGGTTTTTCTACTGCTTCCTCAAGAGAGGATAGATCAGTTTCTACAAGCTCATTCATTAGAACCATGTAGCCAGTGTACTGATCTCTCGACCTTCTCTGCCTGCGCTAATTTGAAGGAGCACCCACATTCTCCCTTGCATCTTGAACAAGTCTCTCAGCCTCCCTTTTCCTTTTCCTTCCTTCTCTAGATGGTTTTGCTTGAGTAGTTATTTCCACTCTCTATTCCTCAACTTGTGGCTGCTCCACAACTTCTTGAGGTTCCTCCTTTGGAGCTTAAAGCTCCTGTTCTGGTGGGATCTAAAGCTCCCTCTCAATAGAGCATTGCATGGCTTTGTCTTTATCGAATTTTACATTCCTTCGCACAAATGTTATTATGAGGGATAGCAAGTACACACGGTAGTTGTGGGGATCTTATGTGTAACCCACAAATGCACCAATTCTATTGCTAACTCTAGCTTCTTCCTTGATTCTTTAGAGACATGGAAGTAAACAAAGGCTCCAAAAATCCTAAAGTGTGACACATCCAACTTTCTCCCCGAGAAATCCTCCTTGGTGTAAGCTTGCCAAGAATTTAATAAGGAATTCGGTTCTGCAAATAGACTATTATGTTGCATGACTCAACCAACAAATGTAGAGGTAGGCCTTAATCTTGTAACATCATCCTCACTGCTCCCACAACGTTATGGTTCTTCCTCTCAGCCACCCCATTTTGCTGTGGGTTTTGGTGTCCTGTAAACTCTCGTTGAATGCCTTCTTTTTCACAAAACATTTTAAATTCATTCAACACGTACTCAACTCCATTATTTCTCCTGAGAGCCTTCACTGACTTACCCGTTTCTTTCTAAACTACTACCTTGAATTATATGAACTTGGAGAATGTCTCATCCTTCTTCTGCATGAAGAAGATCCAATATTTCCATGAGAAGTCATCAATAAAAATGAAAAAATATTTGTTCCTAGTAGTAGAGACTATCGAGAAAGGTCCACAGACATCAGAGTTGATCCTCTCAAGGATTGCATGTGCTTTGTTGTCTTGATTAGGGAATGTGGATTTTGTGTACTTCCCTAAAGTAGATCCTTTTCATACATCTTGCTTCTCAAGTGCTCCTTTAGGGAGGACAATGGCTATTTGTTGCATTATCTTCAAAGCACCATGATGTAAATGGTCAAGTCTTCTTTGCTAATGTTCACCGACATCATGGCTCTGTACCTTTTCTGCCTTTGTTCTTAATACGACACAATCCTCCACATCTAGCTTGTATAGGTTCTTCACACGAACCCCGATATGCTTCACCTGTCCAATGGCTATGTGTCTTAGGAATTCCTTTCCTTTTCTAAAGATCACATCATAACCGCGGTCTTCAAAAATGTAACAGCGGCGAGATTTTTCTTTAGGCCCAGAATGAACATGACATACTTGAGCCTAAGGAGGGAGCCCGACTCCCTATGAAAGGTGACTATACCAATCCCGGTCACGCTATACCTTATTTTGTCCCCCATATCGATGTGCATATGCAAATATTTTTCTTCCCGGTTACTAAAAAAATCTATATTTCCTACATGTGGAACGATGCACCTGAGTCCAAGTACCACACAGTCCCCATCATTGTGCTCGCGATGCACGGAATGAGAGTAAAATCAAGCTCGAAGTATAAAGACAAAGCTTCACCTGCTGCTCCTGCTGAGGTCTTCTTTCTTGCCCTTTTGTGTGGACACTTCGTGGCATAGTGCCCAAATTCATGAAAATAAAAACATGTAATTTTTGACAAACCTTTTCTCTTGTCCCCTTGACTAGATTCTAGTTTAGATTGGGATTTTTTCCCTTTTTCCTTATTTTCCTTTCTAATAAATGCAAAGTTTTCTTCATCCTCACCCTTGGATGATGTCCCATCTCTAGTATTCCTCATTATTTCCCTTGTACCAAGTCGAACCATAAGTGCTCCCAACTTAGTAGTTTCTCCCTCCCATTCACTGAATCTTGATAGCTATGCCAACTCTTGGGAAGGCCTAGAAGGGCTAAGGTTACCATGTCTTCTTTAGGGACATTAACAATGACCCTGCCAAGTTCATCACGACACTGTGTAAACTTGCTCAGATATTGTAGAATTGTGTCATTCTTCTGCGTCTTGATATTTCAAAGTTTATCCTTCAACATCGGCTGCTTGTGGTCACTGCTATTCTTGAACAATTTTGTTAGTGCTTTCCATATCGCGAACGAAGTTTCTTTTAAGTGGATATTCGAGACAATATGATCCCATACTTCCTCCAAGATGATTATCAGATTCTTGAGATTTTGCAACATTTGTCTTGATGTATTCTAAAAAGCCATTTCCATCAAATACTACCTCCTTGTGGTCCTTCCATGCAACAAAATTAGAGTTTCCTTCCAAGGAATACTCTAGCCTTAGTCCATGGAAGGCCATCTTCTCAGCTCTAAAGAAATCCTGCTACTCTGATCTTCAAATTCGAACCTTTGAGAAACAACTTCAAATTTCCTACTCTAATGTGAATCCATCTCTGGTACCATGTAGAAATGAGGTTGTAGATTTTCAACAACTCGTGGATTTTTAATCAAAACCATAAGACACAAGTCTACATTACTACTTTGTGGACATTATTTCACAATTCAGAACAAAAATCGCAAACATGAAGGAAGGAATAAGACACATGCAACACACATTTTTATCTAGGGAAATCAATCTGCTAAAAACTCCAATGCCTCTTGCATTAATAAAATGAAATAGAGATGTATTACAATTCCTTTGCTCAACTGAGCTCACCCTGTAAGTGCACCACCTTTCTCTTTGCACACCAGAGGACCCTGACCCAGACTTAGTCAAAATTTTCCTTGGCTTGAGCTCTTATTTCATTGCAATGTTCCTTGAGGAATTAACCCCTATTATTTAGGAAATTCCATTAATTGAATTGTGCAATTCCTTTAGGCTGATCATTTGAATGCATGCAACACCTGTACACTCAAGACTACTCTACAAGTGATGTTAGACTACCTTGGAATCTCCACCTCAATCCGGTAACTCAAATTCTATGCATGCACTAACTATTTTGGGATGATTAAACATTGTTAGATGATTACTGAGTTTGACTGAAGTCCCACTGCTTAACTGGCCTTCTACTAGTTCCTCCAAAAGTTGGAAATAGATCAATTAAAAGCAACTTGAGATAACTAACCTTGATTTCTAAAAATTAGCAATCACACATGCAAAACTAAACTCTAACTCCTCCAACTCAAATTTACTATGTAAACTAGGTGATAAAATCCATGCCACACAAGTTAACATCATCCAAGTTGTCCGTTGATGTGGAAATTCATTTTTTATCAATTTAATCAAGGAAAAATCAAATTGAGAATTTCTTTATGCAATTTTCAAAATTCTTGAGCTCAAAAAGGTTAAAACTTGAGAAAGATATGCCTCTTGGAACCAAGCTCTGCTATATTTCCTACAAATTGGAAAAAACTTCTAATTTTGTGATGAATTCTCCCATTACATAGATTGTCGAGCAATAATTTCACGTGGCGCCAACTAGATTCCCGCCACAGAAGGGGAAAATTATCACTTAATTAAAATGTATCATAACCCCTAAGTGTCAGGTCAGGATCATGTGGCATGCCATGTGGCCTGGGGCCAGGGCTAACTTCTCACCCCCATCAGTTTAGACCTCTGTGTCAGTCGACATGGTTTTGTAACAATTTATAGGATCAGGGTCTAGGGCTAACTGCCTGTCCCCTTCGTTGGAGTCTCTGTCATGGTCACAAATGTCATCGAGAACCGGAGGCTATGGATTATCAGTCTTGCCCCACTACCTTATATCACAGGTCATATCATGATCTAGGTAACCAAGGCTAGGGCCAAGTGCACCTCCCTCTTCGCCATAGCACTTCCATTGTCTGCCAAGGGTGTATGGTAGTAACAAAACTAGAGGTTGGGGCCTAGTACCGACCCTCTTCACCGTAGTTCCTTCATTGTACATCGTGGGTGTTACACTAAAATTTGTCACCATGACTATTTGCAGTTAGTATGGCTCCATCAACTGTCATACTATCCTCCTTGGCAAGTCTCGTACCTCTGCTCTCCATGTCAAAGTTCAAGAAAGAGAGAAAGTCTTTAAAAATCTATTTATCTCTGGGTACACAGTTTCTCTCAACCTTACCTGCGTATACGCAACCCAAGTTCACAATACCTGCGTACTTGTATGCTCTGTATGTAAAGGGATGGGTGTGTACTCCTGTAAAGGTCAAAAGGCATGAGTTTCATCTTAAAAAAGTTACTTGTG
>APFE031345817.1:0-48202 GCA_000404065.3 Pinus taeda | reverse complement strand
ATATTTAGAGAAGGATTGTTCTTAATTGTCTTGTTTGTCACTAGAAAGCCTTAATCTTCTAGGGAGGTTGGTTTTGTCTGCAAAATTAACTCTTTCCATATGACAGTGGGTTGTATGGTGGCAACAAAAACTATGGATTGGGGCCAAACATCCCTCCCCTCCCCCCAACACTAAAACCATTGAAATTTAAATAGAACCAGGGTCTCATATTAGTTAAGAAATAATGTGGTGGTGTAGTGATAAGGTTGGAGGCTGGTGTGTTAGAGGTCTAGGGGTCGGACCCCACTAAGGCCCTTGGGATGATAATAATTTTTTTTGTCCAATCATAGAGGGTCATGTGGTGCCTCACCATTCACCACACCCAAACACAAACCAACCAATAAAACTATGCCACTTTGACCTGTACGATGTTTCCATGTGTTGGCATAGGATTGGCTCATATGGAAATGTACCTTGCATAGTCAGTTGATGATGTCACCTGTATGGACAACCCAGTCAACATCCTAGTCAACCGTACTATTTGACTTTTTTATTGTTTGGCCAAAACTTTATAACGCCATAACGTCTTCGTATGGCGTCAGATTGAGGCGATTCAAGTATCGTTGGAATCAGGAAGATGACCACTACAATTGCATGCTAGTTTTGGGAGATTATGAGCAATTTCATTTTTAAGCCTATTTTTGATCATTGGATCATACCTCCCCACTATGAATTTTTATACCTCCAAAAGTCTATCTTCACTCAAAAAATAAGTGAGGAAAAATCTCATTTACTTTCTTAAACTCAATCCTTCTTGCTCTGTTTGAATTGGCGTCTCTGAGCCTCATTCAAGGTGCTCCACATCATCTCTTTGTGAAGTCCTTATCCTCCTGATAAGAATTGTGGCTTGCTACAATTATCTTAAACACTTTGGAACAAATTTTTCATTGGATGGGATATGAACATTCTCTTGAAGACCATATTTATTCGGTTCAAACAAACTCCACGTTGAAGTCTTTCTTTATGGAAAACAAACTAGATCTTCCACCTAGAAATCATAAGCAACTCAATGCTTGCCATGCATTGATTTACACTTTTCTTTTTTGTCCTCAAGATGCACTTGTACTATTTGATGTACTAGTTGCTTTTGTTCAATGACATGCTTGACTTTGTCCATAATACTATGTTCATCTTCTACACAATCTTTACCAAAGATCAAATTGACAAACAAGCTTCACATATAAATACTTGTATAGGTGAGTGTTTGAGAAAATTGTAGACATGTTGGATGAAATGAAAATTCTCATCCCAAAGGTCCCATACAAATTAACTTAATAAAAAGGAAAAATAACATAACATGCCCAAGAAAATACACTTGTTGCAGATAAGTGATTTGTACATGACTTAATGTAGACATTCCTTGTAGATTCAAATTGTAGATTGTAATATGCTAAAAAAATTGACGAGAATATACTCTTACCATCAATGGAAACAATAATCAATTAATGAAATCACGAAGCATAGAAAAGAAAGAATTCAATCACACATAACACAATAATTTTCTAGGGAAAGCCACACCTAAAAATCCCTACTATCTGTATATTGCATTAATAAAAAGAATCTGAGAAGATTACAATGCTTTTCTCAAGCCCAAGAACCCTCTACATTATCTCAATCTATCTCGTTGCTTCACAAACAAGCTCTAGCCAATACTTATCCACATTTGTTTCCTAGCAAGATCCTATTTCCTTGCACATTTTCCTAGGGAATTAGCCCATATTTAATTGGGAAATTCATCATCCATAACTGCGCAATCCATCATATGCGTTCCTATGATTACATGTGCCACCTACACAATTGAGATGATTATACAACTGATAGTACATTGTCCCAGAAATCCAATCTCAACTGGGTCTTTCTCTGATCTGACATGCATGAGTTGATGATGAGTGAATCTTCAGTTTACTAGTTGAGCAGTGCTAGTTGCACCCCACTACTAGATCTCCCAATAATTCCTCCATCAGTTAAAACTAATTTAACTGAATTTAACTTAGTTAAACTAAATTAAATAATTACAACTCAAAAGAACTCAACCTAGGCCCCTAAAATTTAGGAACCACTCTATATTACTCTAGATAGACTCCCAACTCAAATTAAATGAGCGAACTAAGTCAAATTAACGTAGTTAACTATTACAATTTTCTATGAGAATTAGAATTACAATTTAATTCCTAATTTAATTCAAGGAAAAAATTAAATTAGGATTTTTCTTGATGTTATCTTTCAAATTTCTTGTTGCTATTTTCAACACTCCCTCTCAACAAGAAAGGAATTCAACTCTATCCCGATCTGGTATCTTTGGAATGTTCTGCATACAACACTTGTCATTGTTGCTTTTGTTACTACAACATCTGCAACCAAAAAGCATCCAAACAAAATCAATTGAATCAATTGTGTCTGCAACTGTCTACTAGGAAGAAATGTGCTATTGTTGACTTTGCTACTGAGCCTCCTATTCTGCTTTTAACAATGCTCTACACTCCCCAATATCTTACTGACACTGATCCTCTTACTACTAAATACTGTGGGCCCGCGTATCAAGCTAATCATCCATGAGATAAACACACACCAATGGACCTTGCCCAAATTTCATAAACTCTTGGACTAAGGTTTCATATTGCCCCACCTCACACCTCGAGGTATGGATGCATGTGCTCCTTCTGACCACTTGGCTCGAAATTTCCCCCTACTAGAGGTACCTTCTTGAGTGGATGTCTCCACTCAGTCTCCTCTCTGCTTCTCCAATTGTGGCTACTCCACAACTTGCTGAGGCTACTTCTGAGGCTGCATCTAAGGTTTCATGTTGAGAGGTAATTCATGCCCCCTCTCAACCACAAAGTATCTAACCTTTGCCTTGCTCCTCAAGGCTTTGCATGCATCTTGTACCTCAAGCGAATACAGGTTCTTGACTCACAAAATGATCTGTTTCACTTGTTCCATGATGATGTGTCTGAAAACCTTTCCTTCACTAAAAATCACATCGTAGCCACAAACTTCCAATACCAAAATAGAAACAATATTCTTCTCTAGTCCTAGAACATGCATCACATCTGTGAGTTTGAGAGGGGAGCCAACATCCCTTTGAAAGGTAACAATACCGATGCCAATCACGCTATAACACCCATCATCTCCCATCTCAATGTGCATTTGGAGGTCCTTCTCCTCCAAGTCATTGAAGAACTCTTTGTTGTCGGTTATATGGAATGAGGCTCCAATATCTAGGCACCACACACTACCCATCACCAATGTCACCATGCAAGCAATGAGGTTGAAATGAAGCAAGAGATTCACCTGTCGCTCCTCCTGAGGGCTTCTTACCGGCCTTCTTATGTAGACACCTTGTGGCATAGTGTCCCAAATCGTGACAGTGAAAACTTTTAATATTTGCCATGTCCTTCTTGCTACCCTCCTCACCTTGGGACTTCTTTCCCTTGTATTTATTTTATTCACTGACCAATGAAAAGTCCTCTTCCACTTCTTTGGATGAGGTCCCATCTCTCATGTTCCGCCGAATCTCTTCTTGTACCAAGTCGGACCATAATAACTCCCACTCTAGTAGCTTCTCCCTCCCATTAAGTGAGTCTTGGTATCTGTGCCAACTCTTGGGAAGTCCTAGAAGTGATAGGCTCACTGGATTATCTTCAACAACTATAACACTAACACTTCCAAGCTCGTCGCAAAATTGGGTGAACTTGGTCAAGTACTTTGGTATTGAGTCACCCTTCTCCATCTTGATATTTCTGAGCTTTTCCTTCAATGCCAGCTTCCTATGGTCACTACTATTTTGAAATAGGTTTGTTAAAGTCTTCCACATTGCAAATGGAGTTTCCTTACCACGGAGGTTCAAGACAATATGATCTCGAACTGCTTCTAGAATAATCCTTCTTGCCTTTCCCACACACTTTCTCCACTCTCCTAGATCTTGAGGATCAACTGTCTTAGGAATGTCTTTGTCTATGAATTCCTTAAGCTTGTTGTCTTCCAACACTACCTCCATCCTGTACTTCCAAGCAATATAGTTCAAACTACCCTCAAGGGAATATTCAAGTCTCAATCCGTAGAACGACATCTTGCTGGCTCTTGAAGTATGATACTGCAAAATTGATTTGTCCTGCAAAATACAAACTTGTATTCTCCTCTTCCATAGTGATTTCATATCTAATGCCATGTATAAATCCTTGTATTTTCAAAATTCAAATTGTAATATGCTAAAACAATTGACTTGAATATAATCTACTCATCAATGAAAATAATAAACAATTGATGAAATCACGAAGCATAAAAGAGAAAGAATTCAATAACACATAACACAATAATTTTTTGGGGAAATCCAACACTAAAAACTCCTCCTATCTGTATATTGCATTAATAAGAAAATATGAGAAGATTACAATGCTTTTCTCAAGGCCGAGAAACCCCTGCACTATCTCAATCTATCTCACTGCTTCACAAACAAGCTCCAACCAAATACTTAGCCAAATCTGCTTCTTGTCATGCTCCTATTTCTTTGCACATTTTCCTAGGGAATTAGCCCATATTTAATTGGGAAATTCCTCATCCATAGCCATGCAATCCATCGTAGGCCTTCCTCTGATTGCATGCACCACCTGCACAATTCAGATGGTTATACAACTGATAGTAGACTATTCCTAAACTCCAATCTCAAGTGGGTCCTTCTTTGATCTAACATGCATGATTTAATTATGAGTGAATATTCAGTTTACTGGTTGAGCAGTTCTGGTTACACCCCACTAATGGATCTCCCACTAATGGCCTCCATCAATTGGAACTAGTTTAACTGAATTTAACTTAGTTAAACTGAATTAAATAATTATGACTCAAAAGAGCTCAAACTGGGCCCCTAAAATTTAGGAAGCACTCTACATGACTATATATAGACTCCCAACTCAAATTAACTGAGCCAACTAAGTCAAATTAACCCAGTTAACTATTACAAGTTTCTATGAGAATTAGAATTAGAATTTAATTCCTAATTTAATTTAAGGACAAAATTAAATTGGCATTTTTCTTGATGCTATTTTTAACGATTATTTTTTCTATTTTGAACACTTCACTTTACAAAGTACCCAATGGGAATATACAACAAGTAATTACAATTTTACAAAGCAAGATAACTATAGAAAATATTCTACCCATTATTTGCCTAACCAAGCTTATGATTTCTCTTTTTGCACCCACCTTGATTCTAAGGCCGCTTCAAGAACTACATTAGTTTCTACTTTGCCACTTGTTTCTTCCTTTGCAAGGGATCAAATTACCTCTTTGTCCTTCTTAGGATGAAGTTCTCGACGGAGTTTCCATCACTTTTCAATCGAGTGCCCATTCATGATACAATGGGTACAAAAAGCCTTATGCTTTCCCATTGATAAGGAAGTCTTCATACCTTGGAGAGGTTCCTCATATCTTGTCCCAAGGATTTGATCCATTTTTTTTACCATCGCCTTACGTTGCTCTTACTAAGCCACACAGTGGTAAGATGCATCACAAAATGTACAAGGAAACATTTCCCATAAATTATCAAAATAACAAACATTTCTAGAATCCCCATGACACTTATACCTGTCTTTTGGATGTGACTTTGATGAAGAGAATTGGGCTTTGCATGTCCTTTGGAGCCATTTCATCTCTCTGTGGAGACAATTTGTCATCACTATCATTATGGTGTGTTGTACCATCACTTGATGATTTCTTTGCCTCAACAATTTTGGACACTCTCTAATTTCTTCATGGCCATAACCCAATCCTTCATATTGTGGTCATTCCTTCACTTCGATAGGATTAATGATGCCTTGGCCATTAAATCGAAGGCCTCTTCCATCATAAACCATTTGAGTTAAAATCTTCATACAAATCCCCTTGTTATGCTTTTCAAAAGCTAAAAAATATGTGTTATCAACATTAACTAAAGGAGTAGAACTAGGAACACTAATTACCTCCTTTGGCCAACCACCCATCTTTTTCGATTTAGATGTTAATGAAGAAGTGGATGATGTCTCTAACCAACCATGTTTACCAACTGGCACATAGGGCAAATCTTTTAGATGTTGACAAAATTTGCAAGCATCATTCTCATCATAGGATCCATATCTTGTGTATGAACCATGCCCATAGATTGGTTTCATCTTGGAGGGATTCTTTGTTACTTCTGAGATGGAACACTCACCAGTTTGTTCCTTGACTATATGCTGCAACTATAGGTGCATTTTCCTTTTCTCCTCCTCTACAGCTTGAAACAATCTCCTTAGTTTGACATTATCTATTTGAAGAGATAAATTAATCTCCTCCAACTCTGGGAGTATTTTCACCCTTCCGGTTCTTCCCCATACTTGCAATCTAGCAAGAACCTACTATGATACCATGAAATCTAAAAATCGAAGAAAAACTCGATCATCCTTTAGCACTTTGCAAGCCTATTAAATTTGGGTCTTTAAATGTAAAATTAGTTTCATAGCCTATTCAAAGATGATGAGTTAATTTTTCACATGAACTTAAAGTGAAACAATTCATATGCAACTCAATATGATAAACATGAAGAGAATAAACTAGCAAGTGATAACAGAGTTCACCCCTCTGGGGCTACATCTCTGGGCCCTGTGTTAATGGCTAGACCACTTTATTGATTTTAGCAACAAATGAGTTGATCCAGATATTTTACTTCAAAGATGCATACAAAATTGCATTTAAAAGAGCACGTAACCAAATAACATAAAGACATGAAAAGAAGTGGAAATCAACAACAACAATGAGATCAAAGGCACAAGACAATTTGATGACAAATTTCACCCAATGTGGGCTACGTCTTCAGGCCCTGCTCAATGTGGGGAGGCCTCTTTTATTAAACGGCAATAGAAATAAAATTACAATCAATTACGTAAATGACCCTTATACCTCCATTTTCTGGAATGGTTTTAAAATTTAAAGCTTAGCTATAGAATCAAACATCATCATTGAATTCATGGCACAAAATCATGTCAAAGAACTGTAAACATGACCTTATTCTAAGCAAGTGACTTCTAGAGCTCAAGAGTCCCTGCAAAAAGGTTCTCCTAATATTTCTTGAAAACCATGCCATATTGGGCGTAGTCCTAGCTTGGGGCATGCTATTGGTTCCACCTCCTCCCATTGAGAAAATGGTTAAGGTTTATATAGTGTGGGTTTGGTGGAATTCCCAACGCATGGCTGAATGCCTTGTTGGTTGTCAGCATTTAAAATAGTATTTTGGAACGGGAGGTTCCAGGGTCCAACCTATGGAACTCCCATTTGCAACCTTCACAGTTGGCTTTGGTTAAGTTTGACAGGTTCGTTGGTTTTAGGGATGGGGTCGCCCGTTTGGTGGGCTGACCCACTGGGCCGGGCGGGTTCAAATCCTGTCGGCCTCACATTAACAGTCAAGTGGCATGTGTCCATTGGCATATGGACGTGGGTGGGGTTTAGGTCACCCACAACCATGACCCTTAATACTTTGTTTTATATTATATATGTTTGTTGGGTGGTGGGGTTGGTGGTCCACCACCCATTTTTTTAATATTTTTTGATATTTATAAAAGAAATTGGTTCAAAAACCTGTCGGCCAAAATTGGGGTCACTGGTAAATTTTAAGAGATGAAAAATTCGCCCATTCTAGTGGTCAGAAACCGTCTGTCTAGAAATGCCAAATTTTTGCCTCATTAGTGGCTGCCATTAGTCCTAGTTTGACCAAAATTTTGACTGGCCATAACTTTCACATACGAACATGGATTGAGGTGTCGTTCACACCATTGGAAATATTACAATGATATATTTAATCTGACCCTAGTTCTACTTCAATCCAATGAATTTGATTTTTGAGATTTTCCAAAACCACTTCTAAATCTTGAGCATTTCTAGAGCCACTTTGATCATGAGCAAATTAAAATTTGTTGAATCTAGAGTGGCTTGTTTCTCCTAAAAATAATTATCACTCCCTATAGCAAGTCATGATTGTAAAAAAAAAAGGACTCTCTCACAATAAGTCCTTGTATTCCATCTGAAGTCAAGAAGCATAAACATACCACTACTTCACAATGAATTGTTGAAAATGTCTCCTCTCATAAGCACATTGAGAAAACACTGAAAATAACTACTTTATTGAAGTAACAATCGCTGTAGATGAAATTGGAAGGATGCAAAACCACTAACTAGGATCTTTCCATGTTGAAATATGCCTCCATCTTGCCTCAAAGCTCTATCTAACTCTGGCACTAAAGGACTTGATTCTGTAAAATTTCCATCATACAATGCTCAAATTAGAAATCTGAGGCTACCATTGAGTTCAAGACACTCAAAAACCCCTATGTAGGCTCTTCTTGAGCTCAAAAATGTTATAAACTTGGTAAGATATGCCTCTTGGAAACAAGCTCTGTTATCTATCATGAAAATTGGAAAAACCTGCTAACTGTGTGACAATTTCACCCTTTACACAATCCGTTGAGTGGTAATTATGCTTGGCACTGATGGGATTCCCACCAAAAAAGGGGAAAATTTTTTCTTCATTAAATGCGCCATAAACCCTAAGCGTCGGGTCAAGGTGACATGGCACGCCATGTGGCCGAAGGCCGAGGATAACTACCCACCCTTGCTAGTTTAGCCCTCCGCACAAGTTAGTATGGTTATGTGAGAGTTAATAGTATCAGGGGTCGAGGCTAATTGCCTGTCCCCTCTTCTGGAGTCTCTGCCATGGTCACCACTATCACCAAGAACCAGAGCTAGGGCTTATCCACCTAACCCCACTCCCTTCCGTCGCGGGTCGTATCATGATCTAGGTGACCAGGGCTAGGGCCAAGTACCCCACCCTCTCCATCATAGCACCTCCTCCATCTTCCGAGGGTCATATGGTAGTAAAAAAAAAATGGGATGGGGCTTAGTCCCCTCCCTCTTTACTGTAGAGCCTTTGCTGTCTATTATGGGTAATATGGTGGCAACAAAAACTAGGGGTAGGGGCTAAGTGCCCTACCCCTACCCCTTAATGTTGAAACCATTGAAATTTAAATAGAACTAGGGTCCCATATTAGTTAAGAACTAATGAAGTGGTGTAGTGGTAAGGTTGGAGGTTAGTCTAGTAGAGGTCTAGGGGTTGAAACCTAGCGAGGCCCTTGGGCCACTTATAAAAGAATTTTGTCCAATCATAGAGGGTCATGTGGTGTCTCAACATTGGCCACACCCAAACACGAACTAGCCAGTAAAATTGTGCCACTTTGACCTATATGACTTTGCCATGTGTCAACAAGAGATTGGACTATATAACACCATACCATGCACAGTTAGCTGATGATGTCAGCTATACGGACTACCTCGTTAGCTGCCCAGGAAACCCTACTATTTGACTTTTTTGTTGTTTGGCCAAGACTTCAGAACACCATAACCTCTTCATATGATGTCGGATTGAGGTGATTCAAGCATTATTGGAATCACGACGACGAGCAATATGATTTGACATTGGTTTCAAGAGATTATTAACACTTTCATTTTTGAACCTATTTTTGATCTCCAGATTAATCAAGCTACCATCACACTCTCGGTTGAGCCTTGAAATTACCCATAGTCTATGCAAATGGCATGCACAGACCAGGTGAGACGTATTTGATAAAAAGATGGCTTGATTGAGGGTTTGTTTTTAACTTTGAATCCAGCTACTTTTTTAGTGCCCAAGGAGCTTGATTGAGCCCTTAAAAAAGGCTCAATTGAGAACTTAAATGGATCGATCGAGGCATCATTTTTTGCATCCAAACATGCTCTCTCTCACTAAAAAGTGTAACCCAACTCCATGCTTTCACCCTAAAAAAATATAATTTTGCATAAAAAATAAAGTTTCACAATGCATAACTTAGTTCTCTGTGTGTAGATCATGCTTATATATATTAGACTAAGTTCTTGTAGGTGAACACACACATAACTATTAAGGTGTGCAGAAATTTGCAAGGAAAATAATTTAATTTAATGGAAAATTGTCAGACTATATGACACTACTTTCTTTTTGCAAAAACTATCATTTGGATAAAAACATAATTCTCCACAAATTGTCTTTTTACACCGAATCAAAATTCACAAAGCTGATATGAATTTTGATGGTTTCAATTCGATAAAAGAGTAAAATTTTGAAATTTCATTGCCACATTTGGCCCAAAAGTATAACCCATCTTTATGCATTCACCCAATACCAATTTCAAGTAACTAGAAATCTCTCCATGAAGCAAATGAAGTTTCAAACAAATGTTTATTTATGCCAATATGGCAATGAGCAACAAAAAATGAACAAATTCAGGAGGTTTTCCTTTTTCTTCCTTTTGTTCTTTCTTTTCTTTGATCTTCTTCCATAGGATCATACATTTCTTTACCTTATGTCCATTCTTACTATAAAGAATACAATGAAGATCCAATCTCTCATCATGATTGCATCTACCCCCCTACTTTTAAAATTCCTTTTTCACATCCTCTCTTACTGCCTTATTCTCTAGCATAATCATGCAATTAATTATTCCCCTTTTAAGCAAGGGAAAAAGTTTCTCTAGTGGGATAAACTATCTTCTTCCTAAAATCTTTGTCACATTTTGTAACTTTCTCTAGATTCAAAATTGCAGGAATTCATTTAGCCACTAGATTGAATTATTTTTAAGATAGTAAGCATATATGAAGTATAGGGCATTGTGAGAGAAATCTCTATCTTCACACCAACAACATAAATGTCATGCATGATGGCTTTAATTTTGAATGCTAAATCCATGAGATCATATGATCCTTCAACTACAATTGAATTAGCTCTAATTATGAATGTGAATCACACAAATCCTTCAATTTATTTAAATCATCCCTAAAATATTTTATAGATTTGATGTTACGACTCACTTCTTCACTTGTAGAAGCCACAATTAAGGTATATGTTTTCTTATCTTTATTTGTCCATATTGAAATCTCTTTAACATCTATAGGATTGGTAGGTGAAGTATCTCCATCGCAAATTTCCACACCAAAGATTATTTATGATAAAAGTATGATTGATTGTTCTTAACCATTCTTGATAGATTTATTTGACATTAAGCACCACATGAGTGATTAAGACAAGACAATACATTTTTATAAACAAAATCACCTCAATATAGGCAAAGCCAAATAATTGTATTGCTAGATTTGAGCATAATTGTAATAATAAATTTGAGATACCATAAAGAAAAGAAGGAACGCCTCCCTAATATATAAATAATCCACTAATTAATCTATTAGGAAACTAGGAGTCTATTCTTATGTACTCTCCACCAATTGAGGCTAAGGAAGAAGTAGAAACTAAAGATGCAAAGGGCCTAAATGAAAAGGAAGGCTCTTGAGTTGAGACATACCTAAATAAAAGACCTGTTGAAGGAAAGAGTCATAGATTTAAATGGAAAAGAGTTTTCATATCAAATGAGAATGCAAGGAGATCCTATGATGTTGAGGGATAAGATGAAGGATTTCCAAATTTTGAAGAATAAGACATCACTTTGAAAAAATATGTCGGTACTTGGACTAAAGATCTAGAAGGTGAGGACCCTGAGAAGGGTGTTTCTATTTGCTTGGACAAGGAGATAAAAAGTGTAGAGGCCATGGGTTGGTTTAAGAATAAAATTCTAAACCCATGTGGGTGAAAAGTAGAGGTAGAGATACCAATCACATATTACTATGGATACCAATTGCAAAGGGCAATTAATCTAGATTATCTAAAAGTGAGATCTTTCCCATGGATAAAGGGGCCATAGGGAATAGACAACGACAAGTAAAACAACCCTAGGTAGGGGATAATGGTGACTTCATAGAAGAGCAATGTTACCATGCAATGCTACTTAAGGAATATTAAAAGCATACCATGGAGTTATTAAGAAACAAATATTTTATATCAGTGTTCAGACAGGCTTGAATAATTCCACACATGAATATTTTATAAATGAGAGCCCTATATATATAATATATATAATGAAATGACTTTTCGTTTAATATTCTGAGATGTTTAGTGTTTGTTCCTATTCCCCCATGACTCTTCATATTTTTATAAATAGATAATTACAATAATATCTATAAAACAACATAATTTCAAGGACTAAATATCTAACAATCTATAAGTGGCTTGTCTGATTTATTTAAGTGTTGGGCGCAGGATTCCCCAAGGAACATTTTGGGGCTTAGAGCCCAGATTTTGGTTAAAAGTTGTAAATTTGATGTAAAGACTCCGCATTTTGTGGGCGTGGAGCATGAAGTTGTAAAAGAGTCATAGGGTTGTCTGCCCTCAATTTTGTAATGTAATGTCGGCTTTAGAGATCTACCCAAGGTTCGCAGACCATGGGATTGTATAAATAGAGTGAAGCTCTAAGTAGTTAAAACATTCAAGTCATGGAAGTCTAAGGATGAAGAGTTGAGTCATATCTGAAGTGTAAGGTCGAGTCTTTGGGTCGTAGAGTAGGAGAAGGCTCTACAGCTGAGTGCATAGAGGCCTAGTAGTCCATAGCTGAGTTCGCAGACCCTTGCAGCTAAGTGTACAGGGCAAGTCGAGTCTGTATTAGTTGGAGCATTAACAAAGAGAAGTTTTACCTCAATTTTGTGTATTTATTTCCTGTTCTATGCATTAAACGTATTGGGTATAAATTGCATTTCTACTATTTATATGATGTGCGAACATATGTATCTGTGTTGATTAAGTGAATGTGAGATAGAATATTTGTTTACGTTAAGTTAACTAACATTTGTAAGAATATAAGTAAGATACATGGTGTAAGTTGGGGAAATAGAGTAGATCACTGGCATAGTAGCGCGAAAGTATCTCAACCCCTATTAGGGTTGCGCAAAGGTGATTATAATAGATCGTGAAGGTCTCACATGTCAGAAGAGTGGGCGAAGTGACCTATGCAAAGATAGGCACAGTTGGAATAAATCAACACCTCAGACATCTCAAGGGTGTAGAAACTTGGTTCCAGCATCCCCCCATACTGCTTCGAGTGAGACTTCAGTCCGCGCACTACGCGCTGATGCCAAAAGGGCCAGTAGTGTAGGTATTTGTTTGGCTACCTAACTCTGAACCTGGGTCAGGCCCCATCAAGCCAACAAATGGTTTCGTTGGCGAGAGTAGAATCTACATAGAGATGTCTGATGTCATATCATTGGAATCCAACTAAGAAGGAAATTGAACACTGGTTGGACAGAAGAATCCACAGTTCATAGCACAGGGGAACAGGAATTCATGATTGTCAAAAGAAGAGTGGTTAGACTGCTACCTGTACATAGAGATTCACAAAACCTTCTTATCGTATTTCCCTACTAAGCTGTACGAGTGGATTGCGAAGATAGCAGATAGCCAAGGAAGGTGGAAGCTTGACAGCCCTATTTTGTGGACCCCATAGTTAGTGCATAGGTTGGAAGCATCGGAGGATAATATCACACGCATCATTGATCACTGACTCGATTGAATTATAGGAGGATTCATTACTGAGTTCGCGGTTGACACCTCAGTCAACGATAGCAAGGCAGAGCGATGCTTTCTCAAAGGACCACGAGGTAAGTATGTAAAGCCTCTCAATACTTGGATTAAAATGCTATTGTGCGAAAATAGGATTATGTAGTTACATTGATGTTTGAGGCTATGCGAATTGGAAAAGCTTATAGAAACGAAGGGAATAAGGGACCATAAAATAGCCCCTTGATTTCATCTCTGTGAGGGGATGAGGAAGAGCTTGCGAAGGTCTATCTGCGAAGTATGATCCATTTGATAAGGCAAAGAATTTTGTGAATACCACTCCCACCCGCGTCGCCACCAACTTCATCGCCATCACCTCCATCTTCACCCATACCACTTCCACCACCATAGCGATTCAATATGGCAAGTACAATAAAGTTGCTAGTGTTAAAGGGATTTGGAAATGAGGATCTAGACCAATTTTGGCTCGTCATAAGAGCCATATGGGAAGCACAGGGAGTTACAGATGACAATATCAAGAAAGAAACACTGGTTAGCATCCTGTAGGATCATGCACTGACCTAGTATATTAAGCACTCCAATGATAATCAGAATGTAGGAATTGCGGATATCCAAATTACGCTAAATAAGGAATTTAGCATGCCTAAGTCAGAAGTGTAGTCGATCATTGGGTTCAAAGAGATCATGATCCTACCAGGTGAGACTCCTTGGGAGTTGGATTAGAGGTTGAAATGTATGATTCACGAAGCTAATATGAATCTCACAGATGGGCAGCACCGTGAATGGTTTGTAGCATCACTAATGCCACATTAAGGAGTGCGATATCACAACATAATCTAATGAATTAGGCAGAAGATTTAGAGACCACGATGAGTTTGCATGAGACCATGATGTAGGATCCCAACTTGGGAGTTCAGTAGATCCGCACATAGTTGAAGAACTTATGCCTTGAGATGCAGAGTCTGAAACAGGACAGGACAGCTCGACCAGAAGTGCGCAAAGAGGTGTGGTGTGTAAAATGCAAGGGTCAGGGTCATGACAAGGATCACTGCCCGGCGTTCATAAATTACCTCACAAGAGGAGGATCAATGCTGTTAAGGCTGAAAGTGCAAGCAGGACCTAGCGCGATGCTTGCTTTGCGGTGGGCGATTTGTCAAATAGGTGGAAAACATGCTACAAACAACTACCATTTGTTACAAAGGTATACACAAAATGAGCAATAGTTGTTCTTGTAATTTTTGTAGGCCGGTGGGACACAATGAGCACAATTGTAGAAGCTTTGAGCTGATGATGGATAGAACTCACACCTACAGAGTTCAGGCCAAAACACGGCCCCTAGACCAGAATGTAGGAATGGTGCAAATGGGATTTCAGGGGTGTGAACAAGGCCGTGGTGGAGGAGGACCTGGAAGAGGTTGCGGACAATTGATATGCTACAATTGTAGAGGGCCAAGACATTATGCCCATAATTGTACGAATCCAACGTGCCCGTCATGTTTGTATTGCACCTTGTTTGATCATGAGACAGAAGATTGTCCTACACTGATACCTAGGATACATGACAAGGGAGTGCTACCACCTCCCCCGACTCAGAACCTATAGATGATGAGGTCTGAGCCATGCGAGGAAGACCCAAATGTGAACATTGTGCTCTAAAGTGGAATCATGATGGGAGATGACAAATGCAAACATCCAGAAGATAGTACTTGGGTTCCCAAAGGTCTGACGAAAGAAGCAGAGTTTGATTTGGAGTGCACCTGGGAAACCTTTATGGAAGCTAAGAAGAGCTTCATTGATGCCTCCACTTCAGGAAGCAAAGATAGATCAGAGCTGGAGATGGACCCATCTATTCTCATGATGTTCCTGGAAACATGTATGAAGTTGCTATGCGACAACAATACTGTAAAGGGATTACATGAACTAATCGACAGATGTGCTGGGCCCGTGCCAGGAGAATCACGGGTAGTCCAGAAGATTGGAAAGCATAAGATGAGGATGAGAATATAAATGAGGTTAACCGTGCAAATTGGAGAATATGAAATGGACAAAGAAATTTTGGATTTAGGATCAGATGTGAATGTTCTACTGAAGCAGACATGGGAGCGAATGGGGAGACCCATGCTGCAATGGTCTCCTATTCAGCTACGAATGCCGAACCAACAGAAGATAATACCCATGGGGCGATTGCAGGGAATCATTGTGGATATTGAAGGAGCGAGCACACTAGCAGATTTTGAAGTGATAGAGATTGTTCATGACAACAATCCCTACCCCGCACTCTTAGGAATTGATTGGGCCACTCACATGAATGGGGTGATTAATCTGATGAAGTACAAGATGATATTTGAGAATAAGTCACTACGCGTAGTTGTACCTTTGGACCCTGCTAAAGGACCGCACTATATAGAGCCGATGCACAACTATGAAAGCGATGATGATTTGGATTGCATCTATAAGATAACAGCACGAGAACAACACTGGGTAAATCCCACTGTGGATTGGTGGATTTCATGGGAGTGCGAGAGCTCCTGTACTTCAGATTTTGATGAGGAGATAGAGCGATGGAAGAATCGGTTACACGAAGTAACCATGCTAAACTGTAATATGATGACAAGATCACTACGCTGCGTATCGACAGAAGTAAGAGATATACCTACTTATGATAGTTCAAGTGAGGTAGATACTTTCTTGGATAAGTTTGAAAGGGAGGTGCTGGAAAAGCAACGTTTCCAGGCCTTAAACTGGGTACTGCATGCTATGCCCATGAGGTGGTGGGGTATGCACAAAGGGAGCTTTAATGATTGGCGTGAATGTAGGAGGATGATACACACACGATTTGGAAAGACTAGGATGCGATTGATTGACAAGTACAATGGATGAAATTGTTCGTGTGTGCATCTAGCCAGGTGGGTGTAGGCATATTGGAAAACAACCTACACAGATGCATATGACCTCCGCACTGAGAGGTATGGTCAATAAGCATGTGTTAGGGGGGAGAATGTGAAAATGGCTCTTAGTGTTGGGAAGAGATTATGTAGGGAGAACAATCATGCAGAAGGTTCTCCACATGGAAGCGTTCAATAAGGTATGCCACACACTGAACAAGGTATGCAATGCGTAGTGAAATGATAGGGACCTACACGTACATGTAGTATTATGGGCTTATAGGTGACATGCAAGAAACTGATGGGACAAACACCTTTCAGGCTGGTCTATGGAGTAGAAGCCATAATGCTGATGGAGTGTATCGTGTCTAGTCTGCGCATAACATTGCTCACAAGTATGATGGACCATGGAGTCCTGGAGAAAAGGCTCACGTAGTTGTAAGAGCTCAAAGAAGAATGGTTTTTGGCTATATTCCATCAGCAGGTACAAAAGCAGTGCGAAAGGGCTTGGCACGATCGACATATCAAGTTGTGCACCTTTAAGGTGAATGATTTGGTATTATTATATGATAGTAAGTTTGATAAATTCCTAGGGAAGCTCAGAATGCAATCGCTGGGACCGAATGTTATTAACGAAATCACAGATGATGGCGCGGTGCAATTGGTGAAAATAAATGGCGAACTCTTTCGAGGAAAAGAAAAAGGTAGTTGTTTGAAGCCATATACAGGTGGCTTGACCATCTGACTAGCCACAGGAAGTACATTCTTAGTGCTTTAGGCAGCTGAAAGGAGGCGCAAGACTATAAACTACTCTTCCCAGGAGCTGCGCGATGTCAAGATTGTGCATAGTAGCGAAGTGTCACAGGGTCTGCGACAGCATGAGGGTAGTTGTGCTGCCACATGGGTTGGTTGGAAAGTGACTGTTACAGTCACTATTCATGATGCCATGCTTGGTTTGAGACTAAATGGAGCGGGCAGTAGGCATTTAAGGGGAATTTTACAGGCTAGATTTGGGAAAATATGCTACAAAGGAAGCATTAATGGACTGAATGTGGGGGGAACGGTCAAATTCAAATTCAAAAGCCACTATAAATTACAAGTGGTTGTCCAACAAACAACACTTTCCATTTTGAGAACTGAGATGTTGCGCTATCAAATATGTATGGAACCTTCGAACATTGAGGCCTTGAGAGCAAGCTCAGTGTTCGAAACATTGCTGAAGGAAATGCAAGACCTCCTAACTAGAATGATGTTAGCACCTGAAGAAGCCATGGATAATGGAGCAATAATCACTGAGGAGGCCATGCAGGCCATGACAATAGTAGAAGCCCCAGAAAGCACCAGGATATTGCAAAAATCCATAAATTGCCACGCACGTCGAGACCCAAGAAAGACAAGCAACCTATGGTACTGGTGTGTGTCTCCCCCAAGAATCCATTAAGGATGAAAATCGCCATGGAGGAAAAGGGGAAGGTGGTCGATTTAGAAGCCGATGAGGAGGAAGAAGAAATTGAAGAAATCTTGGTAGAGGAGGAAGAAGACATAGAGATGGAGGTGGAAACCCAGGGTACGGATCCTCTGACTAGATTGCTTGCGTATGTTCCTCCATGGGAAGGAAAATAAAGGGTGACCAAAGACCTGGATGAGAGAAAAAGATCTTGGTAGACTCCATTGCTCCCTGATGAAATCACTTTTGATGGAGCGCATTTTGGATGAGTGTTGGTATTAAAATTTGAAGACTACGATCTCGCAGTACACAAGAAGTTCGCATATTTGGCAATCGTGAAACTAATGTGCCCGAAGAAAAATACACTGCTAGGAGTTATAGAATTGGAGCTGCACCAGTGGTTGCATAGTGTAGAAATGGCAGGCCTATTAAACCTGCTCTGGGTGTCGCATTACCATCGCGCCGCTGTGACAATTTTTATCACCAGGCAGTTTCTCTGTCTAGCGCATGATGAGTGCTTATGGCTGGAGTAGCCCATACCCATCACGAACCACCTAATTCACCGAATTACCTGACTCGCTTGGAAAGGGAAGGATCCAACGAATATCCTAGAGGGTAAGAGTGACCATTTGGCCATTGCGGAGGCCATGAAGAAAATGTTCAAGCTAGAGAAGAAGAAGAGAGGGTACACGAGCATCAACAATGCTACGGTCAATGTCGTGATGCAGATACTGGCTAGGAAGGTTATGTGGAAGTGCCGCGTGGATGAGGTACTCGCGCCAGTGGTTTCACTTTCTATGCAATGCACAGAAGGGGTCTAGTTTATCTGTGTGGATTACTTGTGTAGAGAATTCCTGCAAAAGTGTTGTGAGGCATAGGAACAGGGGAATAATTTCCACTATGCATGGCTTCTGTTATCCATAGTGCTGGTGGCTTGGGAATTACCCGAGGACAACCAATTCCCAATGATTGCGTAGGATTTGCTGGAGGCAGCGAACTACGCTTCGCTGTGGGCAATTAAAGATGTGCAAAGGATCAGAGACAACAAAATATTCTTGGTGTTCATGGAGATGAACATCAGAATGGGGATTAATCACAAGGCATGGTTATCAGCCATTGTCTACAATAATCTGCAGAGCTTCGCGGAGTTCAAGGCAAACTTCCATCTTGTGTACATCAAGGCGCGCAAGGACCCTGTGAAGACTTGGGATGAGCTACCTTACTTGGCGATGGACAATGTCATATTTGCTGTGCTTAAGTTGTGGCCACAGGAGTGGTGTGCTCCAACCAGCTTTGCGGTGGAAGCAGATAAGTCCGCTGCACAGAGGAAGAAGGAGGAGGCAAAACTGCGAATGGTGCAGTTAATAGAGAAGTGTCAGAGTGAAGCAGCAACAACAAAGGCCCAAGCAGTGCGGGACACTGCGGAGGCATCAGAAGAACAACATAAGGTAGCTGAGAAGGAGTACGAAGGCCAGAAGTCACGTTCTCCTGAAGAGGAAACAAATACAGAGGAAGGTGGTGTGGACCCATATCCAACGTCCACACAGCTGAAGCGCAGTACCCAAGAGAGCAGGTAGGGCCGCAAAAGAATTCGAAGGCTTCAAAGAGTTCTTTTGACCTGATCACCCTCACTGAAGGGTATCTCCATGACATAGGGGAGACGGTGAGGGACGTCACTGCGAAGGCCCTCTAGCAGTTTGTGGAGGAAAAACAAATGGTGTTGGGGGCTCTCTGAACATAGATATAGGAGTTGTAGGTGCACACTCCATAGGTTGGTACTCTGTCAGCTAGCCTTGTAGTAGGTATGACCATGGTTGAAGAAATACTGCGCGCTCGCATGACCAGTACTATAGTACTACCAAGAGGGAGCACTCATGATAGAAAATGAGGCTGACAGGCCTATGGTTAGTGCGCTGAAGGGAGTTGGAATAAATATGGCTATGCTTCCCTGGGAGACGCTCTATGTTTTGTAAGACAGAGTGACTGTAGAAATGCGAGCTAGGGTGGGTTGCGCACTCCAAGTTATGAGCGAGTAGCGAATCAATATTGAATAGTTGAGCTTGCAGCGTGATGAGGTAGTGGCACAAAACCAATAGATTGTGCAAGTGTTCGACGAAGCCTACCAGATGGTCCCAGAGTTGGCCATCCAAGCAGAGGAACCAGCAGAGGCACTCATCTGGAAACTAGCCGCAGGGGTGCATGAGGCTAGGGAAGAGATGGCCAAGGTTTAGCTGGAGTTAAAACTTCAGATAGCCAAACTACGGTTGAAGGTGTAGCCTTCAACCCCTCCAGAGGTTAAGGAACAACGTGCCAACGCGAACACAACACTCATAACGGAGGTCAACAGTGTAGTGAAAGACTACAGCAAGCTATTTGAAGAGTCATTCGAGGTTCCCACTACTTTGTAGGAAGACTTGAACATACATCGCTTAGAAGCAGAGGTGAACGAGCTGCAAAAAAAATATGATGAAGTAAAAGGGATTGTGCAGATGGTGGCCCTTACATAGAGGCTCACGCAGATGTAGCATGCAAAAGCGCTCAAGGAACAGGTAGATGATGCTCGACACAAGGAATCCATTTTGAAGGCGTGCGTACAACCATGGATTGATGAGGCATTTGTCATTATAGCCTTTATTGAAGCAAAGCTCATGCAAATACAAGGGACACAGGAACAGATTCAGGGAAGTAGTTCAGCTACCGCGGTCTCTGAATAACACGTCCAGGAAGTGCAGCAGGTAGCTGCTTAGTGCGCTATGGACCTTGCAGTAATCTAGGCAGAGTTGTGAGGTCTTCATGCAAAGATCTCCGCACCGACAGAGTGACTCGAGGGTGAGTGATGATGTTTTTGTTGGGGGCCTGTTGGGCGTAGTATTCCCCAAGGAAATTTTTGAGGCTCAGAGCCCAAATTTTGGTTAAAATTTGTAAATCCAATGTAAAGACTCCGCATTTTGTGGGCGCAGAGTGTGAAGTTGTAAAAGAGTCATAGGGATGTCCGCCCTCAATTTTGTAATGTAATGTCGACTTTAGATATCTAGTTCGCGGACCATGAGATTCTATAAATAGAGCCAGGCTCTAAGTAGTTAAAACATTCAAGTCATGGAAGTCTAAGGATGAAGGGTTGAGTCATATCTAAAGTGTAAGGTCGAGTCTTTGGGTCGTAGAGTAGGAGAAGGCTCTGCAGCTAAGTGCACAGAGGCTTAGTAGTCTGCAGCTCAGTGCGCGGACCCTTGCAACTAAGTGCGCGGACCCTTGCAGCTGAGTGCGCAGGGCGAGTCGAGTCTGTAATAGTTGGAGCGTTAATAAAGAGAAGTTTTACCTCAATTTTGTGTATATATTTCCTGTTTTATGCATTAATAGTATTGGGTATAAATTTCATTTCTACTGTTTATATGATGCGCGAACATATGTATATGTGTTGATTAAGTGAATGTGAGATAGAATATATGTTTACACAAATTTAACTAACATTTGTAAGAAGATAAGTAAGATACACAGTGTGAGTTGGGGAAATAGTGCATATCGCTGCCATAGCAATGTGAAAGTATCTCAGCCCCTGGTTAGCGATGTGCAAAGGCGATTATAATAAATCCCGAAGGTCTCGCAGGTTAGAGCAGTGCATGAAGTGACCTGTGTGAAGATAGGCACAGTTGGACTAAATCATCATCTCAAACATCTCAAGGGTGCGGAAACTTGGTTCCAGCATCCCCCCATACTGCTTCGGGTGAGACTTCAGTTTGTGCACCGTGGGCTGATGTTGAAAGGGCCAGTAGTGTAGGGATTCGTTTGGCTAAATGACTGTGAACCTGGGTAAGGCCCCATCAAGCCAACATTAAGTATATAATAGGAGCCATAAAATAATTTGGGTGCTAGCTTCTAGTAGCTTTTCTCCTTAGCATCTGTCTTATTATAGGGATGAAAACAAATAAACACTTGATCTCCTTCTCAAAGTTACACTTTTAGTGATGTTGATCTACAATTTTGAGCAAAGTCCATATTCATAGTGTTAGCTCAAGGAGTTACTGCTAGACTGCAAAAGGAGTAAGCCTTAAACATTATGATATCATTTCAGCCTTTTTAAAAGGGTTTTTTGAGTGGTGGGATGTCTTCTGAAGGAGTTTTGAAATGATTGTGTTCCTCTTTAACTTTCATGCATTTGGCAAGCTGTGGCAAGCATAAATTGTATGGTTAAGTGAGTAGTATAGGGGAGCAAAGGAAAGAGAACAAGTAGCTGATACTTATCCTAAGAAATAGAGTATCTTAAGAGAGTCACTTCAACTAAATAAAGCCTTGTAGCAAACTCTATTTTTTGACAAAGAGAATAACAATTAGAAAGTAGGAAAATGTATAAAGTATTTCACTATAAAGTATTTCACAAATCCTTTGTGAGAACTTCACTAAAAATTTCTACTTAAACTGATATTATCATTTACAACAAACTAGATAGTAGATAAGTCATCATTAGATCCTCTTATTGATTCTCACTCATACTATACTAGCTGATGTAATTTATCATTTAAAATATTAAAACATGATTGACAAGGAAAACACAATTAGGAAGTAAAAACAGGTATAAAGTATTTCACAAATCCTTTGTGAAACCTTCACTAGCAAGTTCTACTTGAACATATATTATAATTTACAGAAAACTAGACAGTAGATAAGTCATCATCAGATCCTCTTAATGATTCTCACTCATACTATACTAGCTACTGCAAATTTATAATTCAGAAAGTTGAAAAGCAGAGATAGACAAACCACACATTAGATATTACATGAATCACAAAATCCTCCAGCATGAAGTGTAGAAAAATCTATTTTATTAAGATGAGTCTTCAGATAAACCGAAATCGAACCGTGAAATGATATTTACAAAAGATATATATAGAGAGAGAGGCACCAACTCCCACTCTCCTAAACTGGTGGTTCCATTATTTCCTTGTTACATAGGTGTCTTTTAGATATTAAAAAAATATCCCATCGAATTGCAACAGAAATTACAGGTGTAGATGAGAAGAAGCGGAAAAATGACACTTTGTTGTTGGAAAAACTGACTGGCTGCCCCTTTTTCTGCTGATTTTTCTCTTTATGGTCTTCACTATTAAATGACCATATAGCTTCATTAAATGCAACCTTTAACAACCTCTTAACTATCTCATATCCATCATCTTCCTTATCCATATTGCTATGGGTTGTTGTCTTTCCAAAACTGGCTTGAAGGTTTCTGCTGATAGCTGTATATTTTTGTTAAAACAGGTGCTACCGAAAATTCCGGTAGCGCATTATGCAGAAAAAAAAAGAACGATCGTCAGAATTTAAACACATGGTTAAGACTGATGCTATAGACACATTTTAACTTTGGAAATATGGGTTTATTTAACATCAGTGGGGTAAGCAACAACTAGCTATGGTTGTGACTGACACCTAGCAAACACGATCAACCCAAACGATTAACCACTACCACTTGACTTGACTTGAAGTTTGAGACCTATCCAATCATGAAACCCCATGATTTGGATTAGATATTCCACCATAATGACATGTGGACAATCGAAAACGGTTGCATTTTCGGCTTTATTTTTAAAAAGGGGAAAAACAAGAATGGAAAGATTGTCTGAAAAACAGGGGAGACTATCTGAATGAGAAAATCGAGCAGTACCGGAAATTTCGGTAGTGTTTTAAATGTTTTTTAAATTTACAAAATTAATCCTAAAAAATAAAAATTTGAAAACCTACTCATGACTTAGCCTAGAACTGTGATAACATTGGCTCCACTGGGGATAGAGCTCTCCTTGCGAGGCTCTAAGAACTTTTTGTAGTTTCAGTGCCTTGTCATTGGGCTATGGAGTCTTATTATTAAATCACACTGGTATTTATAGTGAACTGAGGCTATGAACAACCTTAGTAAAAGAATTTTTTGAGAAAACGCCCATTAAATGGGCTTCCATACAGTTCTGTCCCAGTAAGATGTTGTAACTCAAAAGTATTGTTTTGCAAGGCCTTTGAGATTTTGAAAGGACCAAGCTATAAAGCATAAAATTTTGAATGCTTACCTGGATCTTGGTGCTGTGCATCCCACTTCAACACCAGATATCCAATCTGAAAATCTTCTTTCTTAGTCCCTTTATCAAAGACTTCCTTCACATCTTGCTGATATTTTCTTACCAAATCATATTGTTGTTCTCTCTTTTGCTGCACTTCTATGATCTCATACATTCTTCTGGTCATGCCATTTGGTTCAGCTTCATGATCTTGCAGTAGTTTGGCTACAGGAATAGCTAATTGGACTGGAAAAACTACATCAATCCCATAAATCATCTGAAAAGGTGATGTATTAATAGACTTTTTGATTGTCACCCTATGAGCCCATAAAGCAAATATGAGTTTTGAGTCCCTAGCTTTCATGTTTTGCTCTAGCAACTTGGTGATGATTCTTACCAAACTTTTATTAGATGATTTAGCTAAACCATTACCTTGTGGATAGTAAGCTGTAGAATGAGTAAGCTGAATACCATAATCTTCACAAAAATTTACCAATGGTGGGGCTTTTAAAGCAGCTACATTATTTGCTACTAGTCTTGATGGACATCATGATCTAGTTATGATTCCTTCCAGAAAGTTAATGATAAATTTATGAGTGGCATTCCTTGTAGGTATTGCTTCGATCCATTTGGCGAAGCAATCAGTAGTAATAAGAATCCAACGATGATGCCCACTTGAAGGTGGATGAATTTCACCAATGAAATCTCATCCCCACTGCTGGAAAGGTGCAAAAACAACTATGGGCTTGAGAGGTAAAGACTTCAGATGTTTTTTACTAGTGAACCTGTTAGCTCTGCTATAACTATGGTTTTGGAAGGCCAAATATAAGCTTGATCGTATTGATTATGCTAAAAGGAAAGCTCACAATGGTCATCTTCCTTCTCCTCCTTTACTCCGATTACTCTCTTTCACCCTCGCTGCCTCCGTTTCTCCTCTAAAACCCAACATAAACCCCTGTTTCCTCAAGCCTCGAGTGCAAAGCTTAACCCCCCATAAAACCGTATCCACTTGACCTTGCACTTCCATAACCCCAGCATCACCTTTAAATCACAGCCGTTGACTCTTACCATTGATCCAACGGCTCCTGTCGCGTCAAATAAAGTGACCTACGCAATCAAATCCCCACTGTCCAATCATCTCCGCCACGATCGGACGACGTTCACTCTCCCCGTGCCCACGAAGTGACGTTACGATAATGCACGATGGAGGGTGGTTTTCCTCTCTCCTTCACCGCCATGTGTCACAATCTGAATGGGATCATGCACTGTTGTCCTTTTACTGCCCAATGTCCTATAGTGGTGTGATTAAAACCGTTTACCGCTCAAACCTACGTTCCCGCCCGATAACCACTGTGCGCTTCCACCGCCCGATGACCGTTGGATCTTTCTGCTTGATATCCAATGGCCCATGTTTATTCCACCCTTTCTTTTCCCGATAGCTCCTGCTAAGCCATCTCTACCATCTATCCGCCCGATCTGACGGTCAATCTTGCTCCTTCATCTGACTTGTCCACTCGCTATGTAGCCCGTGTCCCTTCACTGTTTCATGCACCCGAAGGACGAAGGTGACCAGCCTTCCAGTACTGTTTGCAGTTTCTCCTCAACCATCATATTTAACATATAGTATGGCCGAGGAGGAAAAGGAGGAGTCACGAACAGATAACTGCATTTAACAGTTATGGGGCGTCATTGATACAAGCACTCCAGCTACCTGAGAGGACAACAGAGCATAGGAAAGGATCATATTCATCCAATAAAGCAAGAAAACACACTCAAAAGCTCCATCAAGCAACTAAATGTGGTTGGTGGTCACTTATGACCCCTCCATACCTAGGATGGCCTAGTGCCTTTGTAATTGAACTCTATATATACCCAGAAACAAGATGTAATCAGGGTTGATGGTTGATGTTTTGATGTAAGGTTCAACTTCTGGCGACTGTAACTATTTTGATACTTGTAGTGTCTCGTCTTCATTTTCAGCTAATACAAGCTTTTTTTGTTGTTAATTGCTCACTTTTCATCCCTCTTCCATTCTGAGTTGTGCCTGATATGTTGTATTCCTGAACTCTGGATGTTTAGCATTAGAGTAGCTGTCATCCTATCTCTGTGTTAAAGTCTTGAATGTATCATTGAGTGAGTTATTCAGGTTTCTCTTCTTTTAGTGCCAGAGAGCTATCATCCTATCTATGCACTAAGAGATTAGATTTGCAGACTTCTTAATTGGTTGCAGCCGGCCATCACATGGTTTTGTGCATCTGCTGGTGTGGTCAGTATTCTCCATATTTACCCAATCTTAAAACTATGAGTAGTTGGTGGTCTAAAGCCTTGTAGTCTCGGGGTGTTCATGCATGTCTGGAATCAAGCAAAGTAGAAGTGGTTATCTGGCTTGGATAAGCATCATTCCTTCCATTCATCCATTTGCAACAATAAGTTGAATTTACATGTTCCCAGGCATCTTCGAGCTACAACCTAGGAGAGTTTCTTAGGGTGATAACATAATTGGCACCGTTGCCAGGGAGAGGAGATTGAAGCTCAACTTCCCTGGGAGAACGACACAATTCCAGCTTTGATGATAGACAAAGTCTAGGCACATTTCTGGTTGTAATCATCTATCTGGTGACTCTACTGGAGGACTAACCTAGTGGTGACTCCACTCTACAATTTTGGCTCAGTTTGTGAGGCATACTCGGAGAAATCCTCAGAAATCACCAGCTAACCTAGTGCCTAACCCTAAGAAGATTTTCAAGCAGAGGAAAAAATCACAGAAAGGAGCATCAGGATTAGGCAAGCATAAAAATTCTTATGTATCTCTGCAAGAGAAGATTTTAGCTGAGAATGTACAGTTTGAAGATATAGAGCCTTGCATTGTTAGAGAAGAAATACCCTCAGAGATTCATAAAGCTCCTTGTTCTTCTAGTTCCCCTTTGGATCTCAGTCCAAAGAAAGCCTCCCATACAGTCCATCATATTCCTTTGACTCTGTCATTTATTTCACTACTCCCTACCATTCAATCTCCCAGTATCCTTCCACCTATCCCAATCACGGCAGGCCAACAAGCACCCATGAAGATGGAAAGGATCATAGTTGCTAGGTATGGACCCCTGGTCTTACCTGTTCCATTGAATACCATGCCTATAGGAGAGTATAAGAAATACATGCCTAAGTTTACTGGTACAGAGGGAGTAACAGCTGAAGAACAACTTGAGTCTTTATATAGTTATGCTGATAACCTAGACATTAGTGAAGATGATGTGTGGATGAGAGTGTTTGTCCAGAGCCTTGATGGTGAGGCTAGAAAGTGGTTTAGAGAATTGGCTCCTAGGTCTATAGCAGACATTGAAGCACTAGATGATGTATTTATGAAGCATTGGGGGAGATAAAAAGGACCTGCTATACTATCATACTGAGTTTGGTAACCTCAAGAGGGAAAATGGGGAATCTTTGTCTGATTTCAATAAAAGATTTAATCGTATGTATAGTAAGATACCAGCTGAAGTAAAGCCTACCCCCACCTCTACCAAACTCACCTATGCTAATGCTTTTGACTCTAATTTCTGCTTACTTTTAAGAGAAAGAATATGTGCCACTCTAGCGGAAATGCAAGATGTAGCCCTAGAGGTGGAATCTAATATTATGGCTATAGAAAAGCTCAAAAGTCATGCTGATAGAAGGAGGCAGAGAGATGAGGCTTCTTCTTCCTCTGCTTCATCTTCAGAACCTAAACTAGACAAAATGACTAAAATGATAGAGTCATTCGCTGCTGAGATATCTAAGCTAAAGGTTGAGCAGAGCTCTGGAAAGGCAAGGCTTCCAAACACATTTTCTCCAAGGAACCCAGATCCATTCAGAAGAGAAAATAAACAATTGCAGATCATTCAGAGGGGTAAGCCACTGAAGAACAAAAGGTTAAAGCTTCCTTCCAGAACGTAGTCATGGAGGAGGAGCAGTTTGAAAAAGAGGATGAAATCCATTGCATGGAAGATAAGGGCAGTGCTGCATTTTTGACATTGGATGCCTATGAAGAATCATTATTACAGGACCAAACCAGTCAAAAGTGGGACAATGAGGCTGTTCTGTAGACTGATGAGTAGCAAATATATAATCTGAGGTCAAGAACAAACAATGTCAAGGAGAATCCTGCCCAAAGAGTTGTTGTCCCAACAAAGCAACAAAACATCAGATAGAAGAAGCCAACAGCTGATCCAGTCATCCTCAAGGCACCAGCTCAAGAGGTAAGAGGTCCTAACAAGTCTCCTTCCACTTTTAGCTTTGAATCATAAGTCCATAAGTTAAAAATATCTGTGCCTCTGATATAACTTGTAAAGAGTGACGTTTTTAGAAAACCTATCTTTGATGTCCTTGAGATAAAAGCCTCACAAGCCTCTCATGACTATGTAAATTTGCAAGATGATAAGCCTGCAGTTGTGCTTAGCCCAATGACTGAACCTGCTGATAATAGCTCCCCATCATTCTATGTCTCCTTGACCATTCATGACAAAACCCTCCATAAATGACTGTTGGACATAGGGGCTAGCCACAATCTGATGCCTAAAGCTGTCATGGAAGAGTTAGGCCTTGATATCACCAGACCATATCATGATTTATTCTCGTTCGATTCAAGAAAGATAAAATTCCTAGGATTAATCAAAGACCTAGCCATTACTCTAACTTAGTTGCCCATGAAGAGCATGATTATGGACATTATGGTAGCAGATGTCCCCCCTAAATTTGGCATGGTGTTGTCCAGAGGGTGGATTAAGAGACTAGGTGGGACATTATAGAATGATTTATCTTATTCCACTGTCCCAGTTTTTGGAGGAGAAAGTAGGAGATTGCATAGAGAAGCACAGCTGGCCTACATCATCAGTGATGAGAAGAATCCCTCTAATCATCCCATCTATGCTATGGATACTAATTTTGGAGCATGTATCCTCCAAATTGAAGAATCCTAGAAGGCCTCATTGCAGCTCAAGAAACCAATAATCCACGCCGAGGGAGAGCAAGGAAGTCAGGTTTGGGAAATTTTCTTTGATGGAACATGTTCAAGGGAAATTGTAGGAGCAGGGGTGGTGTTGATGTCTCCAAAACAAGAAAGCACACATCTGTCTTTTAAGCTGGCTTTCCAAGTCACCAACAATACAGCAGAGTATGAGGCTCTGATATTGGGCCTTAATGCAACTAAAGACAGAAGAATCAAGAACATAAAGTTGTTTGTAGATGCTGACCTTATCATTCAGCAAGTGAACAAAATGTTTCAAGCAAAGCACCCAAGGCTGAAAGCATATAGAGATGAGGTATGGAGACTTAAATATTCTTTTGATAGTTTTGTATCTCATACAACCCTAGAGTAAAAAATTAGCTAGCTGGTTGCCTTGTTGTGTCTTCTAGCATGTTTATCCCTCCCATGCCTCCCAGACTAGTTTATGAAGTTAAGATGAAATATAGACCATTGTTGCCTGATAATGTCTAGCATTGGAAAGTTTTTGAAGATGGTGATGAAGTGAATAGGTTTTTGCAAGTCATTGATGAATTCTTTGAAATGCAAATTGATCAAGAGAATGAAGCCTTGGAAGAAAGCCCCTAGTCCCAGCTTAGAAACAAAATTGGAAAAAATAGCATTGTCCAATTGCCCAACAATCATATACCTAAAGGCCTAGTGCCTTTAGAAAAGATGTTTGACCAGAATGATGTGCCTTATAAAGCTGCCCAAAAAGAAGACCAATCTACAGTCCATAGGCATAATTTAGGGAGCTCAGATCATCCAAGATATGTAAGTCTGTCCACCCATCTATCTGCTACCCAAATTTTTGAGTACTGCAATTTAATGAAGCAATTTGCTGATGTTTTTGCCTAGGAATATAGTGACCTGAAAACTTATGACAAAAAGATCATCTAGCATAAAATTCCCTTAGAGAAATACACCATCCTTTTCAAGCGGAAGCTGAGACCAATAAATCCTTTACTCCTCCCTCTGATTGGAAAAGAAATCAAGAAATTATTGGCTGCCAAAAGCATAGTTCCTCGTAGATATTAAAAATGGGTAGCCAATTTGGTAGTGGTAAGCAAGAGAAGTGGAGAAATCAGGCTTTGCGTTGATTTCAGAAACTTAAACAAATTCTCTAAGAAAGACAATTATCCTCTACCCAAGATGGAGCATTTGCTGCATAAAGTCTCAGGAGCTAAAGTAATGTCTTTCCTGGATGGATTTTTAGGGTATAACCAGGTTGTTGTACATCCATATGACCAAGAGAAGACTGCATTCACCACTCCTTGGGGCAATTTTATGTATTCCAACTTGCCTTTTGGGCTGATGAATGTTGGAGCCACCTTTCAGAGAGCTATGGATATAGCATTTGTGGGAGAGAAGGATAAATTTTTTCTTGTCTACCTTGATGATATAACAGTGTACTCTAGTATCCATCAAGACCATTTGCAACATTTGAAGAAAGTGTTCCTAAAGTGAAGAAGGTTTGGGATTTCAGTCAATCCTAAAAAGTCACAGTTTGCTTTAGAAGAAGGCAAGTTGTTAGGACATGTTGTTTCTACTGCAGGTGTCAAAATTGACCTAGACAGAGTAAGAGAAATACAGACCTTGTCTGTCCCGAGATCAAAGAAGGATATCCAGTCTTTTCTGGGCAAGATAAATTTTGTAAGGATGTTTATTCCTAATTTTGCAGAACTTATAAAAAACATTACCTCCATGTTGAAAAGGGGTCAGAGATCAAATGGACTGATGCAGCAAGAAGATCCTTCAAATCCATTAAGAAAGCTATTATGGAAGCTCCTACTTTAATCAGCCCATATTATAGCAAGGAGTTCCATATATTTTCCTTTGCCTCTCATGACACCTTTGCAGCAGTTTTGTTGCAAGCAGATGAGGAAGACTCATAGCATCTAGTAGCATTTTTCAGCAAAACCTTAAGGGATGCTGAGCTGAGGTATGATATCATTTAAAAACAGGCATATGCCCTTATCAAATCCTTGAAAGATTTCATAATTTACATCCTTCATTCCAAGATGATTCTATATGTGCCCTCTGCCTCAATAAAAGATGTCCTAATGCAGCCTGATGCTAATGGAAGAAGGGCTAAATGGATTGCAAAGCTTATTGAATTTAACATCGAATTTAAGCCCACCAAGCTTGTCAGAGGTCAAGGCCTTGCTAGATTAATGGCTGAAGAAAATTGCAATATGCGTGATATGAATTTGATAAGCATAAATTCAGAGGATGGTTAGGCAGAAGGGGAAACACTTGAACCAGGGAAAAATCAGTCATTGGTAGAAAATATAGCTTCTTGTGAATGGTATTCTACAATGGCTCAATTATTGTTGAAGCTAGAAGTTCCTACAAGCCTTAGTTCAAGCCAAGCTAGAAGTATTAAGCTGAGGGCAGCTAGATACTGCATTCATGAAAATCTGTTCTACTGGAGGGACCCCTTTGGAATTCTTTTGAGGTGTCTGGACAAAGAACAATCCATGGAGGTTATGCAGCAATTTCATTCCAGCATATGTGGAGGACATCATTACTGGAAAAATACAGCCCATAAGATCCTCAGAGCTGGGTACTATTGGCCCGCCTTATTTTCTGATGTCTTTTCATTTGTTAAATCTTGTGATAGGTGCCAAAGATTTGAAGGGAAGCTGCAATTGAAGTCCCTGCCCTTAAAACCCATACATGCTAGTGGCCCTTTTCAGCAGTAGGGCTTGGATTTCATTGGATAAATCAATCCACATTCCAGTGGCCAGCACGGATGGATCTTAGTGGCCACTGATTACTTCACTAAATGGATTGAGGCCATCCCTACCAGAAAGGCTAATCACCATGTGGTCATGAAGTTCTTAACATAGAATATCTTCACTAGGTTTGGTTGTCCACATTATTAAACTGGTTACAGACAATGCAGCAGCCTTCAGGGAAAAAGAATTGGTGGACATGTGTGACTCAATGGCCATTAAGCTGGTTCATTCCACCTCATATTACCCTCAAGGCAATGATCTAGCAGAATCTTCCAACAAAATCCTGATAAGGATAATTAAAATGCTATTGGAAGACAACAAAAAGAATTGGGATTCTAAGCTCAAATATGCACTGTGGGCTGACAGAGTGACCACCAAGAAATCCACAGGGAATTCTCCATTCAAGCTGGTATATGGCACTGAGGCTATATTCCCAATTCAGTTAACCCTCCCTGTGGCAAGGTTCTTGCAGGAAGAGAAGAATGAGGAAGAGGACATGGCAAAAAGAATCATTGATTTAGCAGAGGTAGATCAAATCAAAGAACAACTGGTTGAACAGTCTGTAGTACATCAAAATAGGATCAAGGAAGCCTTTAACAGGAAAGCAAAAATAAAGAATTTTTAGGTTGGAGATTTGGTTCTTAAGTGGGATGCACTGAAAGAAAAGAAAGGCAACCATGGGAAGTTTGATGCTCTATGGACTGGGCCTTTTGTCATCACTCAAATCCAAGGGAACAATAATTTCATGCTGCAAAGTCTGGAAGGAGAGACAGTTTTTGATGGCCCAGTTAATGGGCGATTTTTGAAAATTTATGTTGTTTAAGGTTTTCAGGCCTTAAAGTTGTAAATATGTTGTTTTATCAATTTTAGTGTAAGCTCAATTAGACTCCATGCCTAATGGAACACTAGGAAACTTTGGTAATCTAGTTTTCATAGGAAAGGTAATGGTTTGTAGTTCTTGAGACCTCACAGGGAGGATCTCATCCCCAAAAGGAGCCAGTGTTAGCTCTTCTATAACTGTGGTTTTGGAAGGCCAAATATAAGCTTGATCATATTGATTATGCTCAAAAGAAATCTCACAACGGTCATCTTCCTTCTCCTCCTTTACTCCGCTTACTCTCTTTCACCCCCGCCGCCTCCGTTTTTCCTCTAAAACCCAACATAAACCCCTGTTTCCTCAAGCCCCAAGCGCAAAGCTTAACCCCCCCATAAAACCGTATCCACTCGACCTCGTGCTTCCATAACCCCAGCATCACCTTTAAATCACAGCCGTTGACTCTTCCTGCTGATCCAATGGACCCTGTCACATCAAATAAAGTGACCCACGCGATCAAATCCCCACGGTCCGATCATCTCCGCCACGATCGGACGGCATTCGCTCTCCCTGCGCTGATGAAGTGACATTACGATAACATACAATGGAGGGTGGTTTTCCTCTCTCCTCCGTCGCAACACGTCACACTCTGAATGGGATCGTGCACCGTTGCCCTTTTACCGCCCAACGTCCTAAGGGAGTGCGATCAAAACCGCTTACCGCTCAAACCTACATTCCTGCTCGATAACCACCGCACGCTTCCGCCACCCTATGACCATTGGATCTGTCCACTTGAGATCCAATGGCCCATGTTCATTCCACCTCTACTTTTCCCGATAGCCCCCGCCAAGCCATCTCTGTCATCTATCCACCCGATCTGACGGTTAATCTTGCTCCTTCATCTGACTCGTCCACCCACTATGCAGCCTGCGTCCCTTGACTGTTTTATGCACCCGAAGGATTAAGGTGACCAATATTCTAGTACCATTTGCAGTTGCTCCTCAACCACCATATTCAATAAACAAAATGGCCAAGGAGGAAAAGGACGAGGCACGCATAGATAACTGCATTTAACAGTTATGGGGCCTCATTGATACAAGCACTCTAGCTGCCCAAGAGGACAACAGAGCACAGGAAAGGATCAGATTCATCCACTAAAGCAAGCAAACGCACTCAAAAGCTCCATCAGGCAACTAAATGTGGTTGGTGGTCAATTATGACCCCTCCATACCTAGGACGACCTAGTGCCTTTGTAATGGAACTCTATATATACCCAGAAACAAGATGTAATCAGGGTTGATGGTTGATGTTTTGAAGTAAGGTTTAACTTCTGGAGACCATAACTATTTTGATACTTGCAGTGTCTTGTCTTCATTTTTCAGCTAATACAAGATCCTTTTGCTGTTAATTGATCACTTTTCATCCCTCTTCCCTTCTAAGCTGTGCCTGATATGCTATATTCCTTAACTCTGGATGTTTAGCATTAGACTAGCTGTCATCCTATCTCTGTATTAAAGTCTTGTATGTATCATTGAGTGAGTTATTCAGGTTTCTCTTCTTGTAGTGCCAAAGAGTTGTCATCCTATCTGTGCACTAAGAGATTAGATTTGTAGAATTCTTAACTGGTTGCAACCAACCATCAGATGGTTTTGTGCATCTGCTAGTGTGGTCAGTATTATCCATATTTACCCAATCTTAAAACTGTGAGTAGTTGGTGGTCTAAAGCCTTGTAGTCTGGGGGTGTTCACGCATGTCTCGAGTCAAGCAAAGTAGAAGTGGTTATCCGGCTTGGACAAGCATCATTCCTTCCATTCATCCATTTGCAACAATAAGTTGAATTTATATGTTCCTAGGCATCTCCGAGCTACAACCTAGGAGAGTTTCTTGGGGTGATAACAGAACCTTTGACATTTTTCACATGCTCTCACCTCAGCATATACATTAGAAAATACGCTAGGCCAAAAATAGTCAGCTCTCAATATTTTGTATGCAATAGTTCTCCAATAATGATGACCTCCACAAACACTACTATTCATTTCAAATATGACCTGTTTAGATTCTCCTAGATCAATGCATCTCAACAAAACTCCTGTAAGATCTTTCCAATACAAACAATTATCCTTTATGCAATACTTAATGGTTTTCAATTTCAAGGATCTCACTTTGCTTTTATGATACTCTTAAGGGGGTTTAAAATATTTTAGAAAATAAACAACTTCTTTGTACCAGCTACATTCAACAAGCTTTGAATCTACTGTCATATTGTCAATAGGTTCTGAAATTTGACCTTCTAGATTATCATCCATGAAATTCAAGGCCAACACTTTACAATTTTCTTGAGCAAGTAGTTTGGCTAATCCTTGAAATTTGATTAGTTTAGTAGGCTTTACCTCTAAATCAAATTCAAGAACTTTAGTCACCCATTTACTTCTCTTTCCATCAATATCAGGCTGAACCAGTATCTCTCTAATAGCAGATGAAGGGACATAGGCTATCACTTGAGCATGCAAAATATAAACTCTAAAATATTTCAAAACTTTAACTAATGCATAAGCATGCTTTTCCAACATTTCATAATTTAATTCTCTATCTCTAAGAGCTCCGCTGAAAAATGCTATGGTTGATTCTTTATTTTCTGAATCTTTTTGTAACTAAACAACATCAATGGTATCTTGAGAAGTTGAAGAGAAGATTAAGAAAGGTTTTGAATATTCAGGAGTTACCAGTTGAGGTGCTTCAATGATAGCCTTTTTGATCGGCTCAAATGAATTTCTACATTCAACTGTCCGCTTGACTTCTTTATCCTTCCTTAGCATAGAAGTAATATGTTTCACCACTTTAACAAAATTTGGGATGAATCTTCTAAGAAAATTGATCTTACTAAGGAAATATTGAATCTCTTATTTGGATCTTGGAAGTGTTAAATCTTGAATTGCAATCACTCTTTTTGGATCAATCCTTCAATTTTAGAAACTATGTGACCCAACATATCACCTTATTTAAAATCAAAATGAGACTTCTTCAGATTCAAGGATATACCATATTTTCTGCATTTAAAAAATACTTGTCTCAAGTGCTAAAGGTGTTCTTGATTTGAAGCTTAAAAAACAATATTGTCATCCAAATAGATGACCAAGAAATGTCCTTTTCCCTAATGAATGCAAAGTCCATAGCACGTTGGAAAGTAGCTCCAGTGTTCATGAGCCCAAATGGCATCTTTGCATACATGAATTTACCCTAAGGAGTAGTGAATTCTATATTCTCTCGATCTTATGGCCAAACAGATATTTGATTATACCCAGAAAAATCATCTAACATGGAAATTTTGTCTAACCCAGTCACCTTTTGAAGAATATGCTCCATCTTCAGCAATGGATAGTTATCTTTCTTGGAGCTTTTGTTAAGATTTCTAAAATCCACACACAATCTAATTTCACCACTTTTCTTTCTTACTAACACTAGGTTGGCAACACAATCTAAGTATCGTAATGGAATAATGATTTTAGAATCCAACAACTTCTTCACTTCCTTTTCCATCACTGGTAGAAATAGTGGATTGATTTGCCTTAACTTCTACCAGAAATGTTTAGTACCATCTTTCAATGGTATTCTATGATCAATGATAGATGTATCATATATCTTAAGATCTTCATATTTCCAGGCAAAAACATAAACAAATTCACAAAACAACTTGTGATATTCCATCTTTCTTTCTTCTAGTAAATCTTTTGAAAACTTCCAATACCTTGGTTCTTGTGCTGTACCCAAGTTGTAATCTTATAATTCAACATCTCCTTCAGCTAACTGTGGTTTGACTGCAACATCATTCTAATAAAAAAGTTTCTAAAGTGGAATTAACCCCTTGGGAATATGATTGGTAGCCAACTATATGATAGGCTGATCAACAATTTGTTTTTTTAGATTTCTGGAATCTTGATGATCAACATCAACTTGTGTTAGGTCTTCTTCTTTATCAATATTTAGAACAACAAACTCTTCAACAACTTCAATGAATTTTCTAATCTCCTGGTCATCTTCAAAAACTTTCCAATGCTTAACATTATCAGGAATGCTAGGTCTAAACCTAACTTCCACTTCATGTTTCAACTTTATAGGCATTGGAATTTTGAATGAGCTAGCTGAAATAGAGAGTGAATTGGCTAGAATATTACTTTATCTTGGAACAAAATAAATATTAAAGGCCAAGAAGTAGTCTTCTACAATGTCCCATACTGTATTCCGGTAATCTTTGAGTCTAAGATGCTTAGTTTGATAAACATTTCTAATTTTCTGAATAATAAGTTCAACATATCCAAAACCAAAAATTTTTGATATATTCATGTCTTTTTCCTTTTTTACACCAATTAATAGAGCTTCATATTCAACCACATTATTAGTTGTCTCAAATTCAAGTTTGAAAGAAAAAGTGAAGCTTTCCTTCAAAGGAGAAATAAGAAGAATCCCTACACCATCACCTTATTTGGAACATGAGCCATCAAAAAACATTTGCCATACCTTCGATCCTTCATGATTGATTTGATTTTCATCAGGCTTTAAAATATGAAAAATTTCTATAGGCAAGGCAAAGTCATCCATATGTAGAATGCTTGAACCAACTCTAGTTATTCTAGCATATATCAGATGATTAGTAGGGTCTTTGCTGTCACTAATGATATATGCCAACTGAGCTTCTCTGTAAAGTCTTCTTTGTTCTCCTTCGAAAACAGGAACACTAGCATAAGTTAAATCCATTTGCAAGGTTCCTCCTAACCTTTTAATCTATGGCCTAGAAAGCAACATACCAAATCTGGGAGGGATATCAGCTACAACAATATCCATTACCATCCCTATCATAGGTGGTTGAAAAAGACTTACTACAATGTATTTTATGACACCAAGGCATTGGAATTTCTAGGAATCAAAAGAATAGAGATATTGGTACTCTCTAGTTATCTCAAGACCTAGTTCATCCATAAATACCTTGGGCATTAAATTATGTGAAGCTCCAGAGTCCATATGACAATTATGCAGGGTCTTTTCATGAATATTCAAAGATAGATAGAAGGGAGGGGTAGAGTCATCTCTGCCTTCTACTAATGGACCTAAAATAATAGTGGGCTTATCATCTTGAAGGTTAATAAAATCAAAGACTACTTCAATAGGTGAAGGCTACAAAGATTTCATAAAAGTATTTTTGAAATCTTGATTTTTCATGAGTTCTACAAGGGGAACATGAATCTTGATCTTCTAAATCTCGTTTTCAAAATTGAAAATAAGTGCGGTTTGTGAACAATTTTTACCTCAAGTGAAGGAAAATCAGAATCTACCAGAATTTTTGGTGTGTCAGGTTCAGTTTCTTGTTTCTCTGTTGGAATATCGGACGTTACTAGAATTTCTGGTCTACCAGATTTTTCAACTAAAATTTTAATTGCATTTTTATTCTTCTTTGGCTGTGCAATAGGCTTAGAAGTGTCATCAATTTTCTTTGATATGAGATTGTATCTGCTTTGATGATCAACTGCAATCATGGAATGATTATGACTCACTTCATTATTCTGAGTATATGACATAAAGTCTTCATAATGTGCTTGTGTAAGATGAATCATCCCTTCTTTGTCTCTAAGAAAATTTATATCAGAACCTCTTTCCAACCCTTCAACTTCTTCTTCATCTTCAAATATAACATTCTGCAAAGGAGGCTGCACCTTTTGATCATCAACATCTCTTCTTTCTCTTTGCAGACTTTGAGGAGCATTAGGTCTTCTAAACTGTTGTCTATTTGGAAAATAAAATGAAACATTTCTAGTAGTAGATGGTCTTGCTTCCATCTTCAACTTAGACATATCAGTAGTCAATGATTTGACCATCTTGGTAAGCTCATCTAGCTTAGGATATATGTCAGAAGTTCCTGAAGTAGAAACTTCAGATTTTTGCTTTGTTTTTTCTCTGTCAATCCCTCCTCTGAGTCTATTAGCTGCTAATATATTTGATTCTACCTCCAGTGCATTGTCTTGCATTTGTGATAGCATAGCAGATCTTCTTTCTCTTTACAAGAAACAAAATTCAGGATCAAAAGCACTAGCATAAGTGATTTTCGCTGAAGCTTCAGGAGGCTTGATTTCAATAGATATCTTGCTATACATTTTATTGAATCTCTTAGAAAAATTAGAAACTGATTCTCCTTCTTTTCTTTTGATTGCACCAAATTCTGTGATATAATACAAATAATATTTCTTGTCACCCCATTTTCTTAAAAATGTACCATCTAGGACTTCAATTCCAATGATGTTAGCAGGTGTCAAAGATCTGAACCATTTCCTTACATCACCCTCAAGGCTCTGAACAAAAACTCTCATCCAAACAGCTTCATGCTCAATGTTCAAATAATCAACATAAGCATAAAAATCAGCAAGATGTTCTTTATTTGTTACCTCCCCTTCACCATTAAGTTTAGGCATATACTTGAGATAATCTCCTGCAGGTAATGCATTCATAGGCTGAGGTAAAACTAAAGGAGCATACCTAGCAGCAATAATTGCATCCATTCGGTTAGGGGGTGGATTAGGACCTGCCATGGTGTGAGTTACTGGGATTTGTGGAATAATAATTGGGGGATTTGAAAAGTAGATGAGGAAGCACCAACACTCGATGTAGAGGTTGTTTGTTGATTGGAAAATGAGAGAGGTACATAAATTTTTGTAAAATTAGGAGACAAAATTTGCTGTACTTTTTCAGGAATAGCTTTTGAAAAACCAAAAGTAGAAGAAGCAAGCTTTCACTTACTCTTTTTCTTGATTAGCTTCTCAGGATCAGGGACTTGGTATTTCAAGGGAGAATATGGGTTTGCCCTAGTTCTAGCCTTTCTTGGAGCCAAAACTTCAACAATGGAGTCGCCAGGTTAAAGCAAGTCTAAAAAGACAACTAGAACTATACACCTCAGAACTAGACTTATAACTTTGTCATTTACCCAGGGATAAACTTCAATTCGCCTCCGTGGCAACGACGCCAAAGATGTTAGCACAAGGACTTACTCCTAAACCACAAAAGGAGTAAGACTTATACATCATGATATCATTTCAAAATTTATAAGGGTTTTTTGAATGGTGGGATGGCTTCTGAAGGAGATTTGAAATGAATGTGTTCCTCTTTAACTTTCATGCATTTTGCAAGCTCTGGCAAGCATAAATTGTATGGTTAAGTGAGTAGTATAGGGGAGCAGAGGAAAGAGAACAGGTAGCTAATACTTATCCTAAGAAACTGAGTATCTTAAGACAGTCACTTCAACTACATAAAGCCTCGTTGCAAACTCTCTTTTTTGACAAGGAGAATAACAGTTAGAAAGTAGGAATAAGTATAAAGTATTTCACAAATCCTATGTGAAACCTTCGCTAACAATTTCTACTTAAACTGATATTATGATTTACAGCAAACTGGATAGTAGATAAGTCATCATTAGATCCTCTTAATGATTCTCACTCATACTATACTAGTTGCTGTAATTTATCATTTAAAAGATTAAAACGGGCTTGATAAGGAAAACAATAATTAGGAAGTAAAAATAGGTATAAATTATTTCAAGAATCCTTTGTGAAACCTTCACTAGCAAATTCTACTTGAACATATATTATAATTTACAAAAAACTGGATAGTAGATAAGTCATCATCACATCCTCTTAATGATTTTCACTCATACTATACTAGCTACTACAAATTTATAATTCGGAAAGTTGAAAACAGGAGATAGACAAACCACACAGTAGATATGAATTGAATCATAAAATCCTCCACCATGAAGTGTAGAAAAAATTATTTTATTAAGATGAGTCTTCAGGTGAACCAAAATCCAACCCTTAAATGATATTTACAAAAGATATATATATAGAGAAAGGAACCAACTCCAACTCTCCTAAATTGGTGGTTCCATTATTTCCTTGTTACATAGGTGTCTTTTAGATATTAAAAACATCTCCCATGGAATTGCAACAAAAAATATAGGTGTAGATGAGAAGAAGAGGAAAAATGACACTTTCTTGCTTGAAACACTGACTGCTGCCCCTTTTGCTGTTGATATTTCTGTTTATGGTCTTGACTATTAAATGACCATATAGCTTCATTAAATGCAACCTTCAACAACCTCATAACTATCTCATATCCATCATCTTCTTTATCCATATTTTTATGGTTTGTTGTATTTCCAAAACTCGCCGGAGGTTTCTCGTGATAGTTGTATATTTCTGTTAAAACATGTGCTACTTGAAATTTCAGTAGCGCATTACGTGGAACAAAAAAACGGTCGTCGGAATTTAAACACATGGTTAAGACTGATGTTGCAAACACGTTTTAACTTTGGAAAACACCTAGAAAACACGATCAACCCAAACTATTAACCACTACCACTTGACTTGACTTGAAGTTTTAGACCTATCCAATCATGATTTGGATTAGATATTCCACCATTATGACACATGGACAATCGAAAATGATTGTTTTTTCGACTTTATTTTTAAAAAGGGGAAACGCGAAAATCGGCACTATCGGTAGGATTTTAAATTTTTTTGAAATTTATAAAATTAATCCTAAAATATAAAAAATTCAAAACTTACTCATGACTTAGCCTAGAACTGTGCTAACACATAGGTTTCAAAGAACAATAGGTTTTTCATTAATAGTTATACCCACTACTTGACCTTGTATGTGTTTAGAAAGTACAAAATCACAAATTATGGGTTTTGTCCATAGACAACCTTTGGTAACACCATGAAAGTGCTATTGTATCATGATTTTGCAAAAGGCGGCCATTTGACACACTAGCTCTCTTAGTATAGTGGAAAACATCCCTAATAAGCTTCTAAGCATTTATTAACTAACTTTATTTAAGAGTTTATTTTGTGATGATAGGTCATTTTCATTTTCAATTGGTGCCCTACTCTAGTTTATATAACTCTAACATTTTTTTGTTGAATGTGGTATCACACTTTGTCATGATTGAATTAAGCATGCCATATAGTTTAAATATATGATTCATGCAAACTTGTACAATTGTGGAAACCTCAAACAAGCTAGGTTACAACATACAAAAGGGGGCATGTTTGAAAGGTGATCAACAACCACTATGATGATATATTTGTTTCCTTCTTTAGGTAGCCCAAAAATAAAATTCATTGAACTCATCAACCCATATTGTTGTAGGGAGTTAGTAGAGGTTACAATGCCCTAAGGGGCTTCATCATTTCACCCTTTTAGTTGTGACATGTGTCTCTTTTATCCATGAAGGTATGGATGTCATTGTTAATGTTGTCCTAAAATAATGAATGCATAATCCTTCTATATGTTTCTTGAGAGCCAAAGTGACCTACTATAGGAGATGAATCCAATTCAATTAATAATCTTGACTTTAAAATAGAATTCTACCTCAAAATGATATGTCCTTTATGTTGCAACATGTAGCCTATAGAGGAGTTTAGATCTACTTACCACTATTGGAGAAGTTGAAGAACCTTAGCATATGCTAACCATTCTTATCATACCTATCATATCCGCTCAAGTAAATATAAACTAGGTTCCAACCCATGCCTATAAAAAACACCATTAAAAAACACCATTAGGCACCTTGTTTTCCTTACTCTTCTTGTAAACAATATCATAATCTTTGTTACTCTAGTGAACACAAAAATTGTTCCAAGTACTTCAAACTATGATATATAACTTTGTGAAACTAATTTTTTCCTTGGAATCAACCCCTCTTCACTAAATTTTTTTACAATCTGACACAATAATTTTAATATTGGAAAAATTTGCATTTTAGTGACCTATCAGATATAGTTTCTGCACATTTGCTTGCCAATTAATTCATTGGATTTAAATACAACATGGATTTCTAAAAGTAGGGGTAAAGTGGCCATTTATTAATGAAAGTGAAGGTTTCATTAGTGCTGAATATTCCTCAAAAGGTATTCACAAGTGGCCATTGGCTGTTGAAGTGAAAACTGGAAGATTCACAAGTGCTGCATTTTCCTGAGCAAACTTTGAAATCTCTTCTGCAGGAAAGGTTGACAATGAGATCATTTAAATAATATTTGTTTGGCATGATATAGACCAGAACATTCAATAATGTGAGTAAAATATTTTTAAAAGTGATAATTACAGCTGCACTAGTGGATTCCGAAATTCTGGATAAAGTCAAAGTTTACAGTTAAATGTTTACATTTACATTTTTGGATCGTACTGTTTGCTGTCTGATATAATTTGACTTGTGTGTTCAACCTATGGATGTTTAAAATTGTAGCTTATGCTATCTTTGTCAATTGAAAGAAAATCCAGAGCAATGGTATATTTTGATGGGATTAATTGACATCTTTTAAATATTTTATTTTGTGTATTATTCTTTGTTATATGCATCAAGATCTTGTAAATCATGTCAATTTATCTTTTATTTGTCCATTATTACTCACTATATATTAAAACCAGTTTGTTGTACACCATTAAGAAAATTCAAAATAAAATACTGAATCTTTTACATTTATAGAAAATTTTGTAAATTAGGTCAACTTTATCCCTTTTCTATCAATTATTAATCACTGTATAATAAAACAAGCTTGTTTTGTATTTCAAAGTATGATACTGAATACCATGTGTATACACCCATGAAGGATTGTGTGCACATTCATGGAATTGGGAAAGTGATGAATCTATTTGATAGTTTATATAGTGTAGGTTTAAGTGAATGTAAAGTATATTTGTTAGGTTAGGTTAGATTTTGTCAAATTTTATTTATTGTGATTGTATTGTTAATTAAATTATTAAGATTTTGTCTTCTTTTTAATATTAAATTTTAAAATTATATTTTTAAAAAATATTAAAACAATTTCATTCATTAAATTTTTTTAATATAATTTAAAATGAATATAATTCTAAATAATCTTAATAACTTAAATACTCTTTATTACATATTTTTAAATCACAATTTAATTTCACAAATCATAATCAAACCATTTATTGCTTCAATTTCATAATAAACCAATATTACTTCAATTTTCATGACAAACCGTTGGCCTCTCAAATTTCATTCCTTAAAACAATGAACCATTAGTGTTTTCTTAATGAATAGCTAGTATTTTCTTAATGAATAGATAAAGACCATAAAGCATATATGGTTGAGTGGAAATCTCTTTCTTAGAGGGAGGTGGCCTCTCCAAAGACTATCATTTAACCTATTTTAAAGATGGTCGGTTAAATTTTTGATATCTTGAATGGTTTTAACAAACCAACCATTGTCTCCCAATTAAGATTTAGGTACTGAGTATATGACAAAATTAATATTAAATATAAAAATAATATAAGGCCATATATTTTAAGTTTTTTATTTATTAATAATAAAAAAATATTTTAATTTAGTTTACTAATTGATTTTTATAAATTAAATAGATTAATAAATGTAAATAGAAATTAAATAAATTTAGGACACATAAATATATTCACATTATTAAAATTATAAAATTAAATATTATAATTTATTTTAACTAATTATATTAATAGTAATTATAAATATTATTTATATATATATATATATATATATATATGAAAAAAAAAAAATGTAAACAGAATTTTGAATTTTTGAGATTTATTCTAATAATTGTAATTTAAAAATAGTTTTGTAGAATACCATGGCTAAAAACAGGCTAATTAAATACATGCTCAAAAATCATAACTTATCAAGTTAAAATATTTACATATATATTTTATTTTAATTTCATTTCACCATTTTTTTTTAAATTAAATTGAAAAGCAAAAAGGGCATCACTCTTTTAAAATAATTTTTCACTCTCTATCCCTAACTACTATTGAAAATCTTTTGTGAATATTCCATATGATTGAATCCCTATTATCCACTTATTAATTATTAATAATAAACTTATTAATATAAAAACTTATAACCAAAATAGACATACCTATCAATATACAAATAAAAAAATCACAACTAGATAGAGATTAGAAAAAAATATATTTTAAAATTTAAAGATAATTATATTTAATAAAATATATAGTCTGGGTTGGTATCCTTACTTTCAATGATCAAATCTCTTTAATATAATTTCACCACTCAATATTATATAATATATATTTAGTATATATCATATAAACTTATTCATATGGCCATACTCTATTTATTTATAAAATAATACATATTTATTGGCTTTTATTTTCTATATTTTAAACTTTTAATTAAAAGAGTTTCCTCTGTAAATATTATTAAACTATTATATTGCATTATTTGAATGTGAACAATTTATTTTTAACAATATGCTACATAAAGTCAAAAAGACATATTTGATATGTGATATTGATTTCTATTTATTATGAAAACATTAAATTATTAGAGTTATTGGTAGATTTTAGATTCCCCTAGTTTGTTTTTGTAGATAGAGAGTTTGGATTTCCACACTAATATTTCATAGGTGTAGAAGTTTTTAATCTTTGTCTTGAAGATGGATCCTCCTATAGATTGGAAACTTCGACAACTATCAAATGTCACTATTGGAGTTATTATTTTGCAATGTTTTTATATGGAAAAAAGAATTAAAATAAAATTTTGAATAAATAACCCTTTTGTGATATTTCAAAAGGTAGGCAATTTTCATGTGAGGGCAACACCTTAATGAATATTTCTCCAATACAATGATGATATTTACCATAAAACAGTTTCTATCTACCCTAAACCCTCACCTCTAGTGACCTCTACCTTAATTATTAGGCCACATTCATTATTGACTACTAAATACCATGAGGTCTTATGTAATAAAAATGACCCTTCACATTAATTAACAACACACCTAGTGGGACACATTCAAAGGTGATGACCATTTTATATGAATTGACTCCTCATGACCTAAGTAACCATGATTACAAGAGTTAGGGTAGGGCCTTAGCATGCCCTTTCCCTTTAAAAGTATCATTATCCTCAAGGCTAGAGATGTGGAAACAACTATAAAGCCACCACTAATTCTAAGGTGAAAATGTGGAAACAAGTCTATGGAAAATTTTAAGGACAAAATTTCACTAATTCGCTATTTTTTGCACATTTTCTAAAAAACATATTTGCTCATTTGGTTAAAAATTCACCTATTTTTTACATACATATTATTAAATGGATGATATTAGCCAAACAATTACCAATTTTAATAGTAAATTACATGACTTTTGTTCAATATTCACCTACATTCTATATGTATGACTTTTTAATCTAGAATAATCACCTATAATACTATATATAGGCATAATAGTTCAACTCTTAAAAAACATCCTCTAAACGACTATAAAGTCATCACTAATTCTAAGGTGTCATATTCAAACAACATATCCTTCCATTATCTCAAGAATTTGTAGATAATGTGTTAGTAGAGTCAACAATACATTTTATCTAGTACTTCATTGCGTTACAACCAAATGGAACCCTCTCCATCAAGTTTAAGGAGGATGCTTCAAACTCCGCCATTTTGCCTACCCACATTCTTCAATCATAGAACATGAAATAATGGGTGGATATTGGAGTGGGTTGGGAGAGCAAATTTGTGGGAAGCTTCACTAATTCATTTGAGTATATTATAGGGGTATAGATGACTTGTAATCACACTTCTCCTTAAGAGATGCCTTCTTATAGGTAAGGAGACAACGAAACCTTTGATCTGCTTCTTCAAAATACTAATTTAAGTGATGTTGTCCTACACTTTTGAGCCAAGACCATATTTTCCTTGAGTTATTGGGGAATACCAGTGCTTGCGTTAAGAGTTTTTTCCACTACCTAAACCTTAAAAGTTCCTAGAAAGTATGAGACGACATGTGGGTTTTTGGTTCCTAGACAACTTTTTAAGGAGACATTTTAATCACACCATGATAGGTTGTTTTATACCACCATTTTGTAAGTGGTAGTCATTATACCCACTGACCCCATAGATTCATTGAAAAACATAATAAAGAAGTTTTCATGCACTTATTGACCATTATGTGTGATAATTTGTTCGACAATGATCCAGGTAGTGCTAATTTTCAATAGGGTGCCCTATAGTTTAACCAAATCCCCTTAGAATTTCTTGGTGAATGTGGCATCACACTGTATCAAAATTGAATTAAACATGCCATATAATTAAAAAATATAATCCATGGAGACTTGTATATTTGTTGAGACCATAAATAGGGGTTGTAAGGCACATAAGTGGGCATGTTTAGAAATACAATTAACAACCAATGTGATAACATATTTGTTTCCTAGTATAGGTAGTCCAATGATAAAATCCCATGAAAATGTTAGTCCATATTGTTGTGGGGATCAATAGGGGCTATAGTCATTAACCCTATTTCATTTTGCATGTGTCACATTTGTCAAGATACAAATGTCATTGTTTAAGGCATTCAATGTTGGCATTATGTTTCTGGTTTGGCTCTATGGTACAGGTGTTGTACTTGATGGCAACTCTCTCATATGGCAGATCTTAGTTGAGGCACTCAAAATCATGGAAACTAAGATACTCGCAGGTAATCCTAGAAGAAGCTGCGGACCCGCAGGTACGCCGTCCAAGCGGTGCGGACATGCTCGTAGGTGCTCCATTCAGAAGGTGCGTACCCCAGCTTCACTCTCTCCAATGCATAAAAGCGCATGCACGTGGGAATCTTCATGAATGGTTCATGGTATTAGTCCGACAGTTTTTGATCCTATGGTTTTGGTCCGTGGTATTGCATCTACAAATATTGATCCAAGGTATTGGGTTCAGGGTATTGTGTTATTGTGGTTTTGGACCATGGTATTGTGAAAGGCTTGCCTATAAAAAGGAAAGGAGATCTCTTGGCCATACACTAGTAAAATTTGAATATCTTAAATTTTGGGTGAATGATTTTAAAAAGCTAGATCTAAATCAAACTTAAGGGGAATCTATTGATGAGTCGTGATCTCTCGGGCGCAAGAGCAGATCTCTGGATTTGACTCACTGTGGCACATTGAAGGACTGAAAATTTGGCCCTAATCAGAAGTCCACAGGCGATCTGAAGGTGCAGTGCGGGGGTACGCAGCGCAGTAAAAGGCTCAGTGCGGGGGTACGCAACGCAGCCAAAGGTGCAGGGCGGGGTACGCAAAAAAGGAGAAGGCACAGCGCGGGGCGCACGCAGCATAGAAAAAGGTGGAGTGCGAGGTACGCAGGAAAGCAGAAGGCACAGTGCGGATGTACGCTGTAAGCCAGAAAGTAAAGGTGCGGATCTGAAGAAAAGTACGCAGAGCAGAAGAAAAACCAGAGCGGATCTGCGCAGTTCAGTCTCAGAAGAGCTGCGGATATACACTGGCCCCTGTTGGTGAAGTTGCGGTCTTACCTTGAAACATTTGTTGATTGTCTTTTATCTATTGCAGCAGAGTTCTGGGTTTAGATTTCTGGTATTACTTTTCTGTTTACAGCATTCTGGAGAGTCGGGTGATTCATTGGTTCATGTACTTGATTATTTGATGTTCATGGATCCAGTTTGAAAATTAATGAAACATGGTCCTTAAAGAAGTAAAAGAGCTAAGGGGGTTGTAGCTCCCTTCCAGAGAGAGTTGTAGCTCTCTGCAGGTTGCAGCCTGCGTATTGGTAAAGGACTGCACCAGTACAAAATCATTGTAAAAGAAGTTTCTAATTGAAAGAAGATAGAGACATATTGCAGCAGGTGGTTTTCACCCACATTGGGTTTCCACCTTATATCTAGTGTTCTTTGGTGTGACTATCTGTTTTTTTTGTTTCATGCTCATTATTA
>APFE031345815.1:0-13324 GCA_000404065.3 Pinus taeda | reverse complement strand
CGTTCATCTCCACCACCATGAAGTCCAACTGACCCATCCAGTCTCCTATCTACACCAGCACTTCGTGTGCCAAACCCATCACCTTGGTCTTAGAGTTCATTGCCTTGACCTCCATGTTGGATGGAAGGATCGTCAATCCAACAGCTCTAGCCAACCGTGTCGTCATGAAGTTATGGGTGGCCCCTGTGTCCACAAGATTTTGAGTGGTCTTCCCATGGACCACCAAGTCTACGAAACCCAGATTGTTCATCCATGATTTCTCCATAACCTGCATACATTTCCATTCTCGCCGTTTATCATCAACTTCAACCGCAACTTCAACTACCTATGAACCTGCTCTAATACCACCTGTCACGCCCCCAACTCTTTTTTTCTTAAGTTGAGCGGGTGCGGCACCGCCTAAACGACTCACCGTTTCCATGGTTGAGTGTTTTACGAACTACGCCTTCACTTTTATTAAATCTTCACTTATTAAATTATAATGTGTGGAATAACATTATAACATCATGATAAACATAATCAAGAACAACTATAATGCATATAATAAAAATGTTTTTATTATATAATGATAATTTACAAGATGACCGGGAGACTAGCTCAACCGGCGTTACAACCGGGTGGGCATCCGCCCGTGCAAGAGCGCACGGCAGTCTTGCCCAAACCGCAAACCAAAACCGAGGAGCGTTATACCGTGGGCGCACCGTGCCAACCGTTCAACCTCCAAGTGTTTCACCACACACGGGCGTGTCGTGCCAACCGCGCACGCCCACACCGTTTCCACCAATGCGTTTTCCTTTGCCACGGTGGGCGGGTCGCCACGCCCTCACCCGTTCGTTCCACCCGACAGGCGGGCGGCGTTCACCCGCGCCCGTTCAACCCTGCCTGCGCGCTGTTGTAAACCCGTCGCACCACACTTGCCTTGCCCGGCACTGCGGGCGCATCCGTGCGGCCTGCGGTATCACCGTTCCCCTCTTCGCACCTAAGACTTGTGCGTAGGAGCTGCGATGATCCTTGACCGAAAATGCGATGATGTTTGTCCATCCTCCGTCGTATGTTTATATGCGTTGTAGGACGGGGCGTTCGCCCCGCCGACCTCCACAACTCATCGCCCAACGCCATCGTTTGCTGTCTCCGCACATGGTCGGCCTGCCCTCTATGCCGGACCGCCCCACAAACGTGCTCCACACCCAACCTCCACGTTCGTAGGCTCGCCCATGCGTTGCCACCGTCGCATGGTATAAACACATGATCACTCTCCTTATTCGCGCGTCCAACTCGTCGCATGAGTGGAGCGCACTTCCCATACTTAGTTTATTTTTACTTCGCGGAGGGCGCGCGCCCGGGCCGCAGCGCTAGGGCGCTACACTTGGGATGTTGTCACTCTAGTCGGTTGCGGAGCCTAGCATCTACAAGTTGACTATACAATAAAACAGAGCCAGCCACTTACTCATGGTGATAAATATTTGTCTTTAACACATACGTCACCAATTTTAAAATAGCATTATATCATTCCGAATTGCTACATCCATTTATCTTCGTGTGAAAAATAAAAATAAGATTTTCATTCGCATTGTTCTATCAAATCTCCGAGAACCATCTTTACAATTGTTTACAAATTTGCTATTATTATCTATAGCTACATTTTAAAATCAATCAATACGCTTTCTTGTACTTAAGTTCTTGAATGTTTAGCAAAGGTGCAACACCTATATTAAACGACCTTCGCATAAATGCACTGGAATTTGAAGTTGTGCAAATTTGTGGTCAAGGGCAACGCAGAGTGTTGGAAACCGCACAATTTGAAACTGCCATCTACAATTACTATAGATATTCATTTTTATTTATTTGTTTTTCATGTAATATAATTGGTTAGATGTTGGATGGAAGAAGTCACGGAGGGATACACAGCGTTAACATATTGTTAAGTTATTTCGTTTTCCTTGTTTTTCCAATAATTTAACTAAAATTTCTTAATTATATAAAATCTATATCTTTTAAGAATCAATATTTTAAATTTTAAATTTATTCTCCTAATGTTTAATCTACTCAGTAATCAAAATTATAATTTAAACAAAGAACAAACTAATATTTTCCTTAATCGCTAAATTCAGTGATGCAGAACGATTTGAATATCCCATTTGAAGCAACTGGAACCACAACTTCTAATGATATTTTATGATGATTATTTTATTTTTTAATATAACTTATTTATTGGTGGTTGAGTAAAAGGTAATAGTTTAATTGTTAAATGTTGTTGTTTATTTTTTTCTGCCAAATTAAGTTTCAGTTACCTATGTAATTGAGAGTGTTAAATTCTTATTTAGTATATTAAAGAATACATTTTAAACCATTTATAATTAAAACTAGAATCTACTTTAAGAAAATTATGTATATTTATTAAATGTTTTAAAAAAAATAAGAAAAAAAATCTAATGTTTAAACCATTGCTAATAGAAAAAACCAATTGTAATTATATTTATGATGGTTATTTCACTAATTTAATAAGTTGTGAATTTTGTTGACGGGAAATCTCAAAATTGTTTATGATAGTTATTTTACTAATTTAACCAGTTGATTGTAATTATATTTATGATGGTTATTTCACTAATTTAATAAGTTGTGAATTTTGTTGACGGGAAATCTCAAAATTGTTTATGATAGTTATTTTACTAATTTAACCAGTTGTGAATTTCGTTGAGTGGAAATCTCAAAATTGTTTCAAAGAGATTGAACTATGTTAATGTATAGGATAATATTATAATTTATATTTAAACAATTTTTTATATAATTTATTTTAAATATTTTTTGTTTAGATTTCTGTGATTTATTCGTTAAAGTAATTATTTGATAATATTTCTAGCTTTTTTACTGGTTATCATTCAAAGCAATGGTTGATATAACTAACCTCAACAAGATATACATCCACAAATATAGATGGAGAATTGGAAAGGGAATCAACAAGCAAGATCCATTCCAAACAAAAATAAAAATAAAAAAAATGAGATAATAGTTTTTTTTTATATAAAAAGATAAATTAAAGATGAATGATATATATATATGATAATATATATATATATATATGAATAGGAATAAAATAAATTGGAAATAAAAGATTAATGGCAATGTCTAAAAAACCAAATTTTGGTGGAATAATTTTAATTATGTTTTATGATGAGTAATTCATTATTTGGGGAAGCAGAGAGTGTGTTGTGTGGAGAGTGTGCTGCTCCAAATAATTATAGTGAGTATTTTATATGACTAAATACATATATAAGCACTGTTTTTTACTAATGTAATTAAACTATTATTTACTTATAGTATTTATAAAACAAGATTGAGCCATCTATTTCAAAACCAAAAGTAAAATTTAAATCTTCTGAAAAGCTTTATATAAACAGTAAATTAGGTATTAGCACAATGATTACATAATACATTGATATTATCTCATATGTTTTTATAATCAATATTATGCAGTCTTTAAATCATAAATAAATATATATCATATATTAGGGTACTCATAAGTATATATAATATATTATATTTATATGATGTACATTAGCATAAGTATATATGAGATATTATATTTATAGTATATATATTAATGTTATAGATATTTTAGCATAGATATATTTTAATTTAATTTACCAAGTATAGGGAGATAAAATTTTTAGAGATGTAAACTTTTTTTTGTTAACTAATCCTTAGAGATTTTGTACATTGTTCAGATTAATACATTATTAGAATATTGTTAGTAATTTTCCATTGTTTTCGTATTTTTAGTTATGGAGGTTATTCGAAAATAATTGTTTGCTTCTATTTTCAGATTGTATAAATACTTCATTGTCAATAATATGATGCAAAATTCATCCTCTTATTTATGGAGTTTTTTCGGGCTTGTCCAACAGTGGTATCGGATGAATTTATAAACTCCATGTATGTTTTTGTTGAGTTTAAATTTGGTAAGGAGGCATTATTTGAAGTCGAAAGATTTGTCAATGTTCTTTGCGGAGGAGAGATAGATCTACGAATACATAGTGTAGTTTCTTTGGACAATTGTCGGTGGCTTTCCCTTGTCATGCAAAGGAGGACGTGTCATTTCCATTGAATAGAAGAGTGATAAAATTGGAGAATTTGGTTGTTGCGGAATCAAGATGCTTCTTATGAATTGAAGGCATTCACATTTGACTAAGTTGGCGTTTTGTCTTTTTTAATTGACTAGTGTTATAAGTGTTGTGAAATAAAGTAGGTTTGTGTAATATAATGACAAACCCATATTTTTGATGAATTGGAAATTGGTTATGTTTAAAATTGAAATCGACACCTCGTTTGTTGATGCGAGAGAAGCTGTCCATTTCATGACAGCAAAATCATGTTCGATGATGAGCCATTAGGAAGCCTCTAGATCATTTGTGTGTTAATTTTGATGTCTCAAAAATAGAGACCCGTGGAGGTGTTTTTGTCTGGAATTCTTGTTTAACGAGCAAACAATCAAGGGTTTTGGACTTTGGATTTTCATTCTTTCACCAATGAGCCGTTGGATGTTGCTATGCGTATCGAATTGAATTATTATTATTTTTTTATTCTTTATTTTTTTTATTTTTTTTTATTTATAATGGAGATTTTTTTTTATTGTCATGTTATTTGCAAACATGAATTCACTGGTATCATTAGTTAATGTTTTCCTTAGTGGGAAGGAAAATATGAAGAATGGTTCTAAAAAAGTTAAAGTTACAAATACACTTATTTGTAATAACCTATGGGAAAGAATTTGTGAAGGAAAGGGAGATAATGAACCAAAGTTGCCTGTAGATGAAAAACAACTAGCAATTTAGTAGATTAAGGATAAAAAGGCCTATTGATTTTTTCTTCAGTGATAAAAGAGGTAAGAAAATATATTGTTAAAAATAAAACAACATATGAAGAACTAACAAAATTAAAAGAACTTTATGATTCACACTTGGAATTGGAGATCATTCAATTACTATTGAAGTTGTTTAATCTGAAGATGAAAGATAATGATCCTTTGAAACTGGTTTTTGAAATTAAAGTTGTCAATCACGGAATTGAATGTACTAGTGTTTAGGTTGATTTACAACTTAGTCTCCTTATAGAATCTCTCTACCATGGTTATTCACACTACTTCAAATCTCTCTAAGCTTGGACAATTGAAAGAATTATACTTTTATAAATCACTAGGTAAAATTGTTGAAACAACGAAGGCCTTTGGAAAGAAAGAGCCTCTTCCCGATCCCAATGTTGACACTTTGTGTCTAGCACAAAAAAGAGCCTCTTCCCGATCCCAATGTTGAGACTTTGTGTCTAACACAAAAAGGAAAAAAATTCTGAAGAAGCGTCTACCAAAAATAATACGATGGGCAATGGTTGTGGTAGGAGAAATTATGGGGGCGGGGGGGGGAATAATTAGGGAGACCAAAACAAAATGATAGACAACAAAGGAATTTTAATGATAAACCAACTATAAAATGTTTTATATGTGGTAAAATTGGGCACATTACTACTAATTGTAGAATTCCTTGGGAGAAAGCGAGTGAAAGGAGAGAACAACTGAATGAAGAAAAAGATCAACCACCTTCATATAAAGGATAATCATATGAGAATGCACATTATGTTGTTTCACATTGTAATTTCAATATGGCTAATCTCTTTAGTACTTCATTTTCTTCATGGCATGATAGTTGGATCTTAGACACTAGTGTCACTTCTCATATGACCTTTAGGAGAGATTTGTTTGAAAAACTAATTAATCACACTGATGGATTAGTTTATTTTGTTGATAAATATGAAATTAAACCTTCAGGGATCAGATATATTCAATTAAAGATGTCAGTACTTACATATGATATTCTACATGTTTTTCTTTTTATTCCACAATTTCAAATCGAAAGATATGTCATCCATTGCATTGAATACTAATCATTTTATTTAGAAAAAATGATGCTTTGTATTCTATTTTATTATGACATGCTCGTTTTAGTCATATCAATTATGACATTATAAGAATCATGAGACAACAAGGAATTAAAGGGCTTCCAACAATTCCAAGAAAACTTACTCCATGTAATACTTGTATTTTGGGGAAGATAATAAATAGTCTTTTGAAAGTTCTACTTCTATCACTTCAATAAAATTAGGTCACATACATTCAGATTTATGTGGACCTATGCTTGTTGCAATCGCTAATGGTAATAAATATATGTTGACGTTTATTGATGATTATTCGAGGATGTGTTGGGCTTATCTCTTAAAAGAAAAATCATAAGTTTTTGATATGTTTAAAAAAAAATCATCTCTTGATTACAAATGAAAGTCAACTTAATATAGGCACTCTAAGAACTCATAATGGTGGTGGGTATACTTCACATGCTTTTGAAAATTATTTACAAGATAATGACATCTAATTCCAAACAACAATTCCCTACAATCCACAACAAAATGGTCTTGCAGAATGAATGAACAAAAATTTGCTTCATATGATTAATCAATGATGTTCTTTAAGAGTGTAAAGTTGATCCTTTAGGGAGAGTGATGAATGAACAAAAAATTGCTTCATATGATTAATCAATGATGTTCTTTAAGAGTGTAAAGTTGATCCTTTAGTGAGAGTGATGCTTTGTGCAGCTTATATTAGAAATCGTTGTCCTTCTTTTGTCATCAACAATAAAATTCCATATGAAATGTAGCATAATTTCTTGCATGTTGTTCAGCATTTTAGATTTTTCGGTTCTAAATGTTTTTCTTTGATTCATAAGTAGAAAAGAAACAATTTGAGTGCAAGCAGTAAAAAATGTATAATTTTTGGGATATTCCAATACTTCTAAGGAATACAAGTTATATGATAAGTAAAATAGCAAGTTTGTTTAATCAAGAGATATATGTTTTCTTTAATCAAGCAAAAATACATCCACTATTGATAGACGAATCAATAATTTAGAAAATTTTATGTCCAAGAAATTTTATTATGAATCTAATAATAATATTCCACGTCCTCAAGGGGGATTCCCATTCTAGATCATTTTGTGGATTTTCCTTCAATAAATTTTCCTCTCAATAATGATAATGGTTCTATTGAAGAAAAGCTGGATGATACAAGTGTTTTTGCATGGGTTGTTGAAGAAAAGTTGGATTATATAAGTGGTTCTGCAACGTAATAAAGTGATTGTGTTCTAGAAGAATATTCTCCACAAGATGAACTACCACCTCCACAAGTTGAGAAAAAACTACAAATATCAATTCGTATAAAAACATGTCGAAGAAAATATGATGATTTTGAAACAAGAAGTTCTTCAGGTAACTACTCTCATGATTCTAAATATAATTTCTCTATTGATAGTGAGCCTATTTATTTTGAAGAAGTTTTTATTTTTAATGAATAGAAAGATGGAATGCAAAGGGAGTGTGATTCCCTCATAAATAATGGCACTTGGAAGTTGGTGGATCCTCTTGTTAGCATCAAACACGTTGGTTGCAAGTGTGTTTACAAAAATAAGTATAAATTTGATGGTTCACTTGATGAGCACAAGGAAAGGGTTGTATCGAAGGGATATGAACAAAAATATGGAGTTTATTATACATAAACATTTTCTCCTATAGCTAAAAGGGGCACTATTAAAACCTTTTTCTCTATTACAGCACAAAAAGGATGGAAAAGTCATCATATGGATGTAAAACCTGCATTCCTAAATGGAGATTTCAGGAAGATGTTTACATGTTTTAACTAGAGGGTTTTTCTATCAAAGGTAAACAAAAAAGGAATGCAAATTGATGGAGTTCTTGTATGGTTAGAAACAAGCATCATGTGCATGGTATGAAAAACTAATGAAGCATCTGCTTAAGTTGAATTATAATCATTTTGATCTAGATGATGCAACTTTATTTGTTAAGAAGGTTGGAAGATCAGTTGTATATCTAGTTGTCTATGTTGATGATTTAATGATCACATGAAACAATGATGACTATATATCATCCGTTAAGAAGGTTTGAAGATCACTTCTATATCTAGTTGTTTATGTTGATGATTTAATGATCACATGAAACAATGATGACTATATATCATCTATTAAGAAGGAATTGCAAAAGTTTTTTAATATGATAGATTTAGGTTTACTTCATTATTATCTATGAATTGAAGTTGATAAAAAACCTCAACATATTTTTTCTCTCAAAGGAAATATGTTGGAAACTTATTGAATAGATATGGAGAACAAAATTGTAATCCTATTGCTACTCCAATGGAACAAAATCTGAAACTTTCTTCAAATGAAGGAAATTTGTTTCATAATCCAACAAAGTATAAACAAATTATTCAAAGTTTAATTTATCTCTCTACAACTCATCATGACATAAATTTTGTTGTAGGGATACTTCCCATATTTACTCATCAACCTTGTGAAGGTCATTAGGTTGTAGAAAAAGGAGTGCACAAATACCTAAAAGGGACTTAAACATATGGCATCAAATATTCTAAAATTTCAGACTTCCATCTCACTAGTTATTCATGTGTTGATTTTGATGGTGATAAACAAAATGGGGTGTCTACTTTTGTTTATTTTATGAAACTTGGATCAACAATTATCACTTGGACATCACGAAAGGAATTCGTTCATGTTGATTCTATAACTAAAACTGAATATGTTACAACAACTCAAGCTACAAAAGAAATCATTTGGCTTAAGAAAATACTTGAAGACTTGTCGGAGAAACAAAATATGTTAATGCCTCTTCTTATTGATAATACATTTGCAACTCAATTTCCTAATAATTTTAAATTCTGTGTTTGAACAAAGTATATCAACACCAAATATCATTTGATTCAACATGTTGTGGCCAAAACAATTCATCTAACACATTTTCCTACTTCATAACAAATTACAGATTCTTTTACTAAAGCAATGGGATGTGAAAAGTCTGAAAGGTTTAGATTTTTACTTGCCATGTCAGATGTCTCTTCAGATTAAGAGGGGAATTGTTAACTAATCCTTCAGGATTCTGTACATTATTTAGATTAGGAAATTGTTAGTAATTTTTAGTTGTTCCTATATTTCTTGTTATGGAGAATTTATTCATACATAATGGTCTCCCTCTATTTTCATATTATATAAATACTTCGTTTTTTTATAAATAATATTATGCATAATTCATCAGTTTATTCATGGAAATTTTTCGAGCATGTCAAATATTTTTTTAATGCAAAATTTGAGAGAATAAATATACCTTGATATATTTATTTCTATGAGCACTTGCCAAATCAGATGTTAATATAGATCAATGCTAGTTCTTAATAATATTAATTACTTTATTAATTCATCTTTGTACATTGAATATTCTTATTTTTTAATTTTATTAAAATTATAATAATATAGTTGCATTATATATGAATTATTTTACATATTTGTAGTTTTTAATTGCATATGCATGGCATTAACAATATGCTATGTAGATACTTAGATATATAAAATAGAGAAATAAAATATTGTAAAGGCATTATATAACCATCATAGGTTTTGAAGTTTTTGGCTTGGAAATTATTTTCGTCAAATGTTGATCTTTTTCGTTTCAAATAAGCTTTTGACTGCATATATGGATTCAACACCCTAAAAATCTCAATGACACCTGCTTTGTGAAGACTTCAGAAATTGAACTTGTGATTCCAACAAATCCCTACTAAGTTCTAAGAAAATTAGAGCAAAAATACGCTGAAAATTCCTTCAAAATGTATAAGAAATACACTACTTAGACTATTTTAAATGTTTAACTTTTATAAGTTTATTAATTAAATGTAAATATGAAGTTCTCAAATGTAATGCTTAAAAATATGAATTATTATTGTATTCTATATTGTAAATTGGGTCTCAATTTATAGCTATTATTTATTATATATATGGCATTTCTATATTTAAAGATATTTTAATTTATTAAGATTTTATCTACCTATTAATTATCTATTTATAAATATGGTGTTGTCCAACTATTTTATGTTTCAAAGGTTTTAGTAAGAATTTGAGCAAACAATTTTGGGTCAAATCTTGATTTTTTATTGTTTAAAATGCATTTTTGACTACATATATGGATTCAACACCCTCAAAAACTACCAGAGCAATAAAATTGTAGAGAGTTCATAGCTAAAATTTGGGATTCCAATAAATCCCTCAAAAATTATGAGAAAATTTATCGAGAAAATATGTCTTGAAAAACTCCAAAATGTATAAAAAGTAAACTATTTCTTGAAATATTATGATTAAAGTATAAATCATTATTACTTAAAATTATTTTAATGACATAGGTATATTATTCACATTTTACACTCATTTATTACCATCTTCCTCATAATGGGTTATAAACCAACTCAAAGCAAACAAAACTTAGCAACTCAAAGCAAACAAAACTTCACAAGATTTAGTGCTATTAAAAAACAATGGAAAGAACTTTACATTTTTTCGATTTTAATTTATTATCTTTTAATTTTGACTGGTCTAATTTATTTATTTATTTTTCATTTTTCTTTTTCATTTTTTCTCGAAATTCAATTCTATAATGAAGTCTTCAATTATTTTCACAATACATATATAAAATTTACTTATTATAAAAATTCCGTATAATTTTTTTTACTAGATGGACAAAAATTGAAAAAAAATGTGTAATATCTTGAGACAATAGAAAATATTTCTAGTTAAGATTAACTTAATGCAAAATCTACTTTCATTATGTGACTAAAAATTTGTAAGTAAAATTAAATAAAATGGTGATAATAAAGTTTACGAGTTAATTTATTCCATATTATATATGAGGTAGTTAACGTATTGGGTGTATTTTTATTTTTATTTTTTTATATTGGTGATTACAGAGGATTTGTTTATTCATATAATTAAGAAATTATCGTTGATCGATGATTGGTTTAAATTAATAACTCTTAAAAATTTTAAAATTAGTATTTTTTAATATAAATTTAAAAATGACGAGGTTTTCTGTAACTAAAAATTTAACTTTTAAAATAACATTAAATATTAATACTCAAGATGTTGGGATGGGTCTTTGGGCCAGTTTTGGGGTTAAGGTAACTTAAGTTTTTATGTATTTTGTGTAAATAATATAAAATCTCCACAATTTGTGGATGTGGAGTGCATAGATGAGTAGGCGTCAAAGGGGTTTTAACCTCTTCTTTATGTAAATTTGGGTCAGTTTTGAGATCTAGCCATGATTCGCAGACCATGGCATTATATGAAAGATGTTATAAATAGGCGTGTCTTAGAGAGTCTAAGGCATGAGAGGAGATATAGGCGTGTCTTAGAGAGTCTAAGGCATGAGAGGAGATATTGTAGAGATTGGATATAATAGGTCAATATAAGAGCATTGGTAGCAAAGAGAAGTGGATCAAATAGGAGAAGAAAGGCTCTGCAGCTAGGTGCACAAACACCTACGTAGAGTCCGCAACTGAGTGTGTAGACCCCTACAGCTGAGTGCGTAGGGTAGTTTTGATCCTGTAAATATGAAATGAGATCAATAAATAAAGTTACCAAAAAAATCCTGTGTAATTCTATTTATTGTTGTTAATATTATATGTTGAATTGAGGCTTCTGTGTAGGATTGTGTTGTCGTCCTTAGAAAGGCTAAGCCCCCTCAGAAGAACCTCAGCAATGAGGAATTCTCTGCCCTAAAATCCTTAAATCAGAACAAAGATATTGTCGTTCTGAAGGCGGACAAAGGAGGAGCTATGGTCATCCTTAACAAGGATGATTATCGTAGGAAGATGTTAGATCATCTTCACAATAGTGGCAGTTATAGAAAACTGCTTAAGAACCCTCTGAAGAATATTTCTAGGACATTGGCTCTCGCCATCAAATCTAATAACTCGGTGAGTTCCTTGTGCAACAAGCTCATTGAAAGTAGTGCCATTTATCCTAGGATCTATGGGTTACCGAAGATTCACAAGGAAGGGGCTCCTCTGAGGCCTATTGTCAACACCATTGGCGGTCCAACCTATCTTTTTGCTAAGTTCCTTGCCCTTAAACTTAAGCCCCTGGTTGGCCGCACTGAGTCCTTCGTGAAAGACTCTGCATCCTTCATTAAGGAGCTTAAGATTTTAGGCTTAGCCCTGAGGACATTCTCGTCAGCTTTAATGTGGTCTCCCTTTATACTTGCATCCCTATAAAGGAGGCATTGGAAGTGATCTATCACCTAACAGATCTCAATACCGCGCATTTGGTGGAGATCTGTCTCACTTCCACTTTCTTCTGTTTTGAGGGTGAGTTCTTTGAAGAGGCTTGTGGTGTTGCCATGGGTTCCCCTCTTTCTCTTGTTGTTGTGAATCTTTTTATGGAAGATTTTGAAGCCAAAGCTTTAGCCTCGGCTTGTCTCCTTCCCAAGCTTTGGAAAAGGTATGTAGATGACACTAATGTCAACTGGCCCCATGGCCCAGAGGAGTTGGATCGTTTATTTAATCACCTCAAAAACCAGTCCTCTGCCATTAAGTTCACCATGGAAAAAGAGGTCAACGATTGCCTCCCTTTCCCGGATATTATTATATCTAGGAATAAGGATGGCTATCTCTCCCACTCTGTGTTCCGAAAGAAAACACATACTGAGCAGTATCTTCATTCTGATTCCCATCATTTCCCTACTCAGAAGATGGGTGTTCTTAACACCCTCGCTACTCGTGCCTTTAGGATTTCTAATAGTGAGAGCTTTGATAAGGAGAGATCCCATCTCCTTAATGTCTTTGTGGAGAATGGATATAGTAGGTGCCTAGGTCCGAAGGCTTTCTCTAAAGACTTTAAAAATGTGTTAATTAAGAAAGAGCCAAAAGAGCATCGTCTAGGTGTCCATCTTCCCTATGTCCAAGGAACCACAGACAAGATTTCTCGGATCCTTAAGAGGTATGATATTCCCTCAACCTTTAGGCCCCTCAACACCATTCACAATTCCCTTCAATCGGTGAAAGATCCCGTTGACCCTAAGGACATGAAGGGTGTCTACTTGATCCCTTGTTCTTGTGGGACCCCCTATATTGGGGAAACAGGGCACTCCATCCATCAGAGGATCAGCGAACATGCAGCCGACCTAAGACATGGGAGATCCAAGTCTTCAACATTGGCAGAGTATGTAGGAAAGACCAAGCATCACGTGTGTATAGAGGAGGCCAAGGTTGTTGCCAAAGTTGCTCAGTTCCATCATCGTAAATTCAAGGAAGTTATTGAGATTGAAAGAAGGCCTAACAATCTCAATAGAGATGACGGTTGGAAGATCAGTAGATGTTGGGCCCTACCCTTTCGTCCTAGTCTTTCTCTTCCTCCCTCTCCCCACCCCCCCT
>APFE031345803.1:34397-57849 GCA_000404065.3 Pinus taeda | reverse complement strand
CCAGCCGGCAACTCCACCAGATCCCAAGCCTCATTTTTGTGCAAAGATGCCATTTCATCAACCATGGCCTCTTTCTAGGGTTTTCCATCCTGTGAATCTATTGCTTCCTTCATAGTTCTGGGATCATCGTCAGTAATATATAAAGTAAAATTTGAACAGAAAGTAGATGGACTATACCTTTCTGGCTGCCTTCTTTCTTGAACTAATCTTCTCACACCCAGAGTTTGTGGCTCTTCATCTCGTGATTCCTCCTCTGCTATAGAGTCTGATTCTTCCTCCTTAACCTCAAACTCTATCTTCTCAGGTTCCTTTGGTTGGACTTCATGTTTAATAACATATTTTACCTCTCTGAACACCACATCTCAATTGTACACAACCTTCCGTTTGATTGGATTCCAAAGCTTGCACCCCTTTAAACCATCCTTATACCCAATAAAGATGCACTTTTCATATTTACTATCCAACTTTGTTTGTTTCTCCTTTGGAACATGTACATATGAATCACATCCAAATACCCTTAGATGTGAAAGAGAGGGTTTCTTACCAATCCATACCTCTTGTGGAGTGTTATCCTCCAATGTTGATGAAGGTGACCTATTGACCAAGTAACATGCAGTATCCACCACCTCTGCACAGAATTCCTGTCCTAACCCAACACCATTGGGCATGCTTCTTGCCATTTCCATCAATACAGTCTTATTCATTCTTTCTACAACTCCATTTTGCTGAGGTGTATATGGAGTAGTCTTCTGTCGTGCTATACCACACTTCTTACAGAATTATTCAAATTCCTTGATACAAAACTCTCCACCATTATCTATCCTCAGCACCTTTATCTTCTTCTTTGTCTAATTTTCCACGAGAGCCTTAAATTCTTTAAACCTGTCAAAGGTTTCATATTTATTCTTAAGGAAATATATCCATGTATTCCTTAAGAGTTCATCTATAAATGATACATAGTACACAGACTTACCCAGTGATGGAACCTTCACAGGTCCAAACACATCACTGTGCACAAGTTCTAATATTTGTTTTGCCCTCTTACTACTAGAGGGGAAACTCATCCGATTCTGCTTCCCATATACACAATTTTCACAGAAATCAAAATCCAGAGAGCTATTACTTGTACCTTCTACCATACCTTTACCATGAAGTATTTGAAGGCCCTTCTCTCCAATATGTCCAAGCTTTCGATGCCACAACATGGTCTTCTCTCCGGAGACCGCTATATTTTCTGCTCCACTTTCAGGAACCACAGAAATGTTGCATCCATCAATAACAGTGCTACCTTGCAGCTTTTACAGAGTTCCAATTCGAACTCCCCACATCAATACCAGTGCTTCCTGAACCATTTTGCAGGTATCCTTCTCGAACACTGTTTTTACACCTGCATCATCCAGCTTGCTTATAGAAATCAGATTTCTGGCTAATGTAGGAATATGCAAAACACTCGAAAGTGTTCTAACCCTTCCACCTTGCAACTTCAACTTTACTTTTCCGCGACAAATGATTCTAGCCTTCCTATCATTCCCTAAGAAGACATCACCAGCATAATATTTCTCATACTCATAGAACCACTCTCTATGGGGAGTGAAGTGAAAGGATGCACCTAATTCAATCAACCATGCCTCATGATCTACATGTGTACTTGAAGAAGACAAGTACACATCCCCACCTTCATCTGAAGTGGTTTTTGCCTCTTTAGAAGGAGCATCATCAGATCCCTTTCCTTTATCAGGAGCTTTAGATTTACAGTCCCTTTTGTAGTGCCCTTCCTTTCTACATTTCTAGCACACCACCTTTATAGGTTTTCCTGGAGATTTAGATTTCCCTCTAGATTTAGATCTCCCACTTGATGGCTTATTTTTGTTTTATTCTAGGACCGTCCTCGTAGAAACAAGGCAACACCATTCTAGCTCTCCATATTTTTCTGTCTCATCTCCTCCATCAGCAAGGATGAGACTATTTCATAAAAATGCAAGGCACTTGCATTGCTACCTATTGCAATAACCAAACTATCCCATGAATCTGGTAGAGAACACAACAAACTAATGCACTTATCTTCATCTGAAATTTTAATATCAACAGATGCTAATTGACTTACCACAATATTCAATGCGTTAAAATTCTCTGTCACCGAGTCTCCATCTTTCATCCTCAGGTCATATAGCTTTTTGTGCAGGAACAGTTTATTCACCAAAGAATTAGATTGGTACAAATCCCTAACTTGTCCTGCAAATCCTTCACCGTAGCTTCCCCTGATACATTCAACAATACTGAATCTGAGACACACAATCGTATTGTGCTCTTTACCTTCCAATCCAACTTCTTCCATTCTTCATCGGACACTCCCGTTGGTTTAGTAGCTGGATCTACCACGATCCACTGATATTTATCCACCAAAAAATCCTCCATCTTGAATTTCCACAACTCAAAACCTTGACCATTAAATTTTTCTCGATCTCTATCTTTCCAATGCTCGCCATCTTCTTTCACCACCAGAATCAATCTCGCAGATCTCCCACTGAACAAGGTCTACTACAGGCCCGAGTGAAACCCCTCAGCAACAAAGGCGTCCCCTTGAAGCCAAAACTGCTCTAATACCAAATGTAGGCTTTAACCCCATACAGAAATTACCTGCATATGAATTCTAAAACACAAAATAAAAATGCGAGAGCATAGCACAAAAAACACATATATACAGATATTTTCCCCTAGATCCCAAAACCGGGACTACCAGCTTGATTTTTCATTATGTTCCTTTCAATGTTATAATATATATTTATACATGCCTAAGCATCCAATACCATGGACAGAAAACCATTGCGTCCAATACCATGGACCAAAAACCATTGCATCCAAAAACATGTGCAAAAATCATGCACAAAACCATAGGTGGGTCCACTCATCCTAACATAGGGTCTAAAACCAAACCCCCTGCGACCCCCCCTCTACACAATCCACGCAAGGAAGGGGGGCTCTGCCCCCCCTCTAACCCCTAGTTAACTATGTGGGCTAGTTGTGGAAAGAATATAACACAACCCAACATTGTAGTGGCTACAACCACCCTCCAAAATTTTTCCTTAGCTTCCTTTCAGAGCCTCCCTACCAACCTTTCACAATAACATGTCTTGCTTCATCAAGTACACAAGGTTCATTGATTTTCTTGCAGAATGACAACCTGTCTATCAAATCTTGATGCATTCCCCTCACTGGTTGTTTCTTCAGACTTGGTCCAGCTGCAAGCTAAACAAATCCCTCAAGAAATTGTGCAATTATGGAGGGCAACCAACCTTCCCTCTAGAAATTGCGCAATTCAATATGGCAACCTGTCGGGCTCCAGATTGTGCAATTCTACCAATCAAGCTTCATCCATAAAATTGTGCAATTCCTCCCAACAAGGCTTTTTAGCCCAGGAATTACGCAGTCTTGGGCAGCAGTTAGCTACTCTGCCAAGGAATTTCACAAATCTCATGGGCAACCAGCCCAGCTCTATTCCATAAATGCACATTTTCTCCCAGTAGTTGAGCGGGCTCTTGCATGTGTAGTTAGGTTGACCAGTTCCACCCAAAACTAAGGAAACTTGATTTGCATGCATGACTTTCCTTTTCCTGCAATAGAAAAAGCAACATGCAAAAAGCATCCCTAGATTTTAGGGATCTATTTTTAGTAGTTGGAGGTTACATGCAAAGATCATCTTACAATCTTTCCTCCAAGTGTCACTTTTTCCTAGATTTGTGGCATGTGCGTCATGAGCTTCAAAATTATTTATTTGACGCTTTAGAGCTCATTTCTTCACATCAATCTTAGAGCTCTGACATCCCACAGCACATCCAGGACTCTTCGACACATCTGGCTTAGCTATTCATGGGTAAGTAGTCTCAACTTGTCTTTTTCAACATTTCTGTCACTTTTTGTGTTTTCGCTTGTGTGAGTGCTATTTGCTTGATTTCTTTGAATGATTGTCGTCGTTTACATGCATAATAGCTTGTACTAGGATCATTTCAGTTTTATTTACCATCTCACAACTGTCGCATGCATGAAACTGTTTTGCATGAACAGTCACTGATTCGTTAACTCACTTCACCCACATGCATGTTGTTTTGTTTTATGAATATTTCATTCAATGTTTGCATGCATGATCAATCACTTTTGATTACAATTAGTATCGCCATGCATTCACTTTCTCATTTTCTTTCAGTTGCCTGTTGGCGGGTTTGGACAGCCTTGGCCCAGACTCTACCTCTCAAAGACAGCATTGGACAATCCATAGATGGAAGGTTCTATCTTCCTCTCCAAAAATGTGCATTTCTACCTAGTGACTATCTTCCAGGCTTGCTTTACGCAATTCTGAGAGACAGTGATTGTTGGCCGAGAAAATTGTGCAATGCAGTCACTGAGCCTATCGTCATTGTCAGCTGAAATTGTGCATTAAACAATTCCAGTAGTCATCAGTCAGCCTAGATTGTGCATTGCACAAATCCAGCATCCAATCAGCCTCCCTAGATAGCCCATATTGCTTTTTGCGCAAGTCTAGTAGCCAGTCTGCCATCCTCCCAGAAGAAGTTGTGCAATCCCTTCCAATCAATCCCTAGGTATGTGTTATGTCATTCCTCAAGTTTTCTTCTGTTTTTTCTAACAGATGCATGTCGCTTTGTCTCCAGATATTTTAGGTGTTCATCCGCCTCTTAGCAGTACAAGATCAATGGCCTCCAAGAGAGCAAGGTCAAAGGACACTGAAGGAAGTGCAATTGGAGCAGCAGTTGAGTGAGTATCCTCAAGTCTACCAACCTATGAAGATACCAAGTTGTTTCTAGACATGGACATCAAGCTGAAATGGCAAGAGGTCAATGATGCATTTGCAGGCACATTTGGGGAAGACCTTGAAGACCACCAGGTATATGTGAACATTCACAAGTCTAGCTTGTACCAGATTTCATGCAGATGCCCCACGTTCCCATGCATGTACATGATACACTTGATTGTCTCGCACACAGATCCTGAGACAATGACTATGAGCAATGTCAACGGGAGGATGATTGCAACCTTCAAGGCACAGTATTATGATAATATGTATGAGATGTCGGAGCTCTTGACCATCATGGAGACTCCCTTCAACATACCCAATAGTAGTGCCAACTCCAAAGAAATCTTGAAGAACTAGGTAAAGGAGCCAACTAGATTCAGGATGACACCCAACCAGATCTACAAGATGAAGATACTATAGAAGGCATATCAATACTTAGTCATCTTTTCATGTTGACTATACATTGGCCAAGAAAGCATAGAAACCTTCCCATAGAGTTGGGTGATCACGGTGGACCAACTGGCTAGAGAGGGAAAACCATGCAATTGGTCTGACATGTTGGCTCATCAGCTGAAGGAACAGATAATGAGGGCTCGACAACAGCCCAAAGGTATGCAATCAGAAATATACATGTCCTCCTACATCTTGGATGTAGCTTATTCCCAATAGGAGTTTCCAAGCTTGAAGTGGGCATGGTCACCGGGGGAGACTGATGTGAACACTTATTGTAAGATGTTGTTCAAATGGAGTTTCAGAGGAGTTATCACATGGTTTTCTAATCATTTTGTTGCCTTAGTTTACAAGATGATATTCGAACAAGATCTACCCTGCATGTTGACAGCAGCAATGGAAGCACCAATATACATAGTTGATTGGTATGCCTCATTGCCTGGCACCTTCATATGGATGTTCAACGTGAAGAAGCCTTTTCATGTGCTACTGAAGTTTTCCTTGAACATACTCATCATGCAGGAAGTAGCATGTCACATCTCGGTAGGATTGACAGCTAGGTTGCGTCGGAAGAAGAAGGTACTTTAGCCTGCTCTTCCGCTACGCATTGGGTTATACGAGATCCAAAGTTTTAAGCATGCAGATGTTGAAGAAAAGCATATGAATAAGTATCCATTCGACCTCCAAAGTTACAATCCGTATCACCCACATTGTCTTGTGAAAGGTCATTGCACGAGAGTACAATTCAACTAGATCCATGGGGAATTTCATTGGGTGGAGGAGGACCCATGGAGATATTGCTACAGTTTCTCTAGACCCAATGAATAGGTCAGCTTCATTGTGGAATGGTTAGTGAAGCAATGTGAAGTAGCATCTTGGAGAGTACCAAAAGCAGCAGTAATAGTAGAGGTGAACATACCAGTGCACGACAAGGGAAAGAGGAATATTGTCAATCACATGGAGGAAGCAAAAAGCTACAAATCCTGAGTAGATCCACTTGTGGAGAAAGAAACTGTGGGCATAGAGGCAAAGAGGAAAAAGTGTGAAAAGCGAATCACACAAAGGTAGAGGGAGAGAAGAAGGATGGAGGAAATAGAGAAGGAGTTGTAGGAGTTGAAGGAGAAACTCTAAAAGGAACAAGAGCTGCGTAAACAGGAGAGGAAAGCACAACAACAATATGTATAGTAGGGTGTGCGACATGTGCAGATAGACAAAAAAATGCTTGTACAGATAGTGGACTCATCAGAACATCTAGCATTAGGTGAACAAGGTGAACCATTGCAGGAGCAGGACTTCACTCTGGAGATAGAGCAATCACTTGAACAAATGGATACGGACATGGCACAGCAGGAGTTAGAATAGGATATCAACCTCATACCTCACCACCAAGAGGTCAACCCACCAGCTTCACTGCATCCAAAAAATGAGAAAGTCCCAAGTGACCAAGGAGACACTGAGATCCTTGGAGATCAACCTAAAGGAGAGATGCACAACATATCATTCGACGAGTCTCAACATAGAGTTGTGCAATCTCGTAAAGTATCAACTCCAGAAGATCATAAATCTCCTGCATAATATGAGGAATGAGTGATCATATCTGACGTGTGCAAACATCCAGCATCCTTAGCTGATGCCACTATAGCATATGCCAAAGACACTAGCTCAAGTGTTCACTTTCTGATTGCTGAGAATGAGTGAATGGCTAAGGAACTATAAACAACCAAGCAAGGAAGAGAGTTGGTGACAACATCCACCCAAGCAGAACTGAAGAAGGTAATACTTTATGAATTATTGTCCCTTGACATAGTTATGCGGGCATTGTATTCCAAGTTTGGCACCATGCACAAGGCAATCATCCATCTCAATGGATGGCAGCAGTGATGTGCTAGAAGAGCACATATCTTGTCGAATGTGCATGTTGTTGTTGATTACATACAAACATGGACAAAGAGATATAAGGGAGCTCCACTTCACTTGTCTAAGATGATGAAGCCCAGAGCAATTAAGCTGAAGGCATGCACCTAGAGTCAGATCCGGAACTATGAAGAGCTCCCACAGCTCATCACTAGTCTACAAGCTTCCCATGCACGTGTATTCAATAATATGGATGTTTTGGTGCATGCACATCCGATCCCATCTATTGGGACTCTCACCTAGGTGAAGACAAAGGCACAGGTTTGACCAAAGCATGACTCATACTTTGACAAGTTAATATGCATTTCCACCAACCCAGATTTGTCGATCAGTGCAAACACCATGCACAAGTATGTTGTTGGTCCAATCGCATTGAAGACAATGATGCACATGCTTTCATACAAGTTATATAGAGGAGCCCGAGCAATGTACCTGGATGCTATGGAGGCAAGAGTCAGATTCTAGAAATACGTCACCTTGGAGTACACGGACACCATCACAAACTACCAATCTTGGCATCAGTACGCTATTGTTGATCATCACAAGGATGTTGAAGAGTTGGACTTCCCACGATCGTCTGAGTCATAATGATGTCTTGCATGGCTTGCTCACGCCCTTTGATCTCACATCAGTACATGTGCATTGTAATGTAATGTCATGTCAAGTGTAAGTTCAAGTGTCGATAGTTGGATGTAACAATCATACAGTAGATGAAGAGTCACGAGGGTAGATGAACTGTCACAAAAGGGAATGTGAAGGGTCACCCCACCCTTTGCTATAAATAGTCCCTCATATCTCATTGTAAAGGCTTTTGGTCAACCAAGCTTCTGATAGGACTATCTTATAGAGAGCTTGGATAGTATTATAATGAACCTTGGCTTCTCCATTGCGTAGAGCGAGTACATCTCTTTTGTGGAGCAGGCAGTTGTGGCGATAATGTTATGTTGTTGGAACTAGTGGTTGGACATGGATGTATTGTATGACTGGAGCTTACACTTCTTAATATAACAAGATCCAACACATTTCATGCATATGTTGTATTTTATTTCAACTATCTGTTTACTCTAAATGATATATGCATTTTTTTGCTTACGCATGCATGTATAGCTATTTCTGTGTATGTATGTATGAATATTTCTGAAATGTGTTGTTTTTTTAACCGTCACTTTGGATTGCTAGATAACTTACCTTCCATGTTGTGATGCATCTTTGCTCATGTGTTCCCTTCTTAACTCTGTGCTATCACATGTTTCCAAGGGGCACACTCATCTCAACCCCCGTGTGTTAGAACCTCTCATGCACCTTCCTTGGCTCACTGCATATGTCACACCCTTGCTACCAACAGAGTTATCTTACTTGCCTCTATGCAAAATCACGATCAAGGAATTATCGTACGACCCACTGCTAGGAGTCCTACACCAAATGATCTAAGTCCTAATTGGGACTTCTTACTAGGGAGATCCCCTGACATGTTGCCTGGTCTAGCACCGTCAACAAGTACATTCAATTTCTTGCATAGAACTTTCAAGTTTCTACAAAGAATTTTTGGATTTTTGCATAGAAATTTTAGATTTTAACATGGTATCATAGCCTTAGCAAAGACAAGGCCAACAAGACCAGAGATCACCTGAAGAGACCCCACTTGCTGCCAGACCAGAGATCACCTGAAGAGACCCCACTCGCTGCCAAGTTTCATGATCAAGATGACTTCATCATTTTTCAAGGTAGAGGAGAAGGTGAATGATGCTTCAAACTTTGCTCCATGGAAAGTAAGGCTAGATATCACTCTTGAAGAACATGACATTCTAGATTCTGTTGAAGACACAATAGTTGATCCACCAAAGAATTGAAGTGTTACTGTCAAATCCAAACATAAAAAGGGTGAAATCAAATCTAGAAAATTATCCTTGATTATCTTAGTGACAATCTCATTATTTTTTTTTGTTTGAAGGAAGCTAAAGAAATGTATGAAAAATTAATTAGCATGTTTTCAATTAGTAACTTGAACCAAACTATTGCCTTGAAGAATCAGTTGAAGGACATCAAGATGAACAGAGGAGAGATGGTTCAAGCATACTTCCTAAGAATGAACAAAATCAAGAATCAATTGTCAATAGTTGGTGAATTTATATCTCACAAAGAACTGATGTTGATTGCACTTGGAGGCGTTTCTCCTCTTTGGAAGACTTTTATCACCACCATCAACAATATCAACACTATTTCCACATTTGATGAGCTCTTGAGAAAGTGTATCCAAAAGGAAGTCAAAATGATCTTCAGAAGGAAAATTTTACATCATGAATAAGGAGAACCTACTACGTTTTCAACCTATGAAAAGAGAAAGAAAGGGAATAAAAAGAAATTTTCTTTCAAATCAAATAACGGGAATCTAGACATGTTAAAAGTTAGATGCTTTAACTATCAAAAGCTTGGTCACTTTGCTTGTGACTGTAAAGAAAGAAGAAGATAACCAAGATTAAAAAACAAGTATAATTATATAAAAGACACTTCTAAAAACAAAATAAAAGGCCATCCTAATAAAACAAGAAATCCAAGGTATAGAAATAATGTAGCGGAAACCCAAACACAATATTTTCTTATTTCTGCTTTTTTTAGTTCCTCTTCTGCAGAATCATTTTATAGTTGGTTAGTTGATAGTGGTGCATTTAAACATGTTACTCATTACAAATAATCACTAATTTATTTGAGATGGAGACACTTAATTTTATCCTTGGAGATAATTCCACTCACAAATTTAAAGGTTATGGTTTAGTTTCATTTCAATTAGATGATGGAAAATCTATTTTTTTTCAAGAAGTTTTGTATGTACCTGGTTTAAAAAATAATCTTGTATCCATATCTGATCTAGAAGATAAAGGAATGAAAGTTTCTTTTATTAATGGAAAAATTATAACATAGCCTTTGAACTCGAGTATGAGATAAGCCTTCACTCTTGGATCATGATGTGAATGGATTTACAAAGTCAACAGTAAACCCATTCATGCACTGGTCCATGATATTGATCTTCAGTGTGAGCTATGGCACAAAATATTTTCTCACCTACACTACAAAACCTTACCTCATGTAAGGAAGATGGTTTTTACACTGCCTCGGATCAAAATGGACCATGACTGAGTTTTCTGAGCATGTGCAAGTGGAAAACATATAAAGGGACCATTCCCTTCAAGAAGAACAAAAATTAGTAAAGTACTTCAGCTCATACATTCTGATTTTGTGGACCTATTCATGTTACTTCTCTTGGCGTCTACTTGTATTTCATGATTTTTTTAATGATTCTTCTCACAAGACATGGATATTCGTTTTGAAAAAGAAAAGGGAAACATTTAACGTGTTTAGAGGTTTCAAGGCTTTGATTGAAAATCAAACTGGAAAGTTGATTAAAGCTTTTAGATCTGATAATTGGGGAGAGTTCACCTCCAATGATTTTAATGATCTTTGCAAAGATGTCGAAATAAAGAAAGAAACCATTGTGTCATACAATCCACAACAAAATGGTTTGGCTGAGAGGAAGAATAGAACCATTATGGAAGCAGTTAGAGCCATGTTTCATGATAAAAAAAACTACCAAAGTTTCCATGGGGAAAACATGCTTCCAATAGCAAAGCATATCACAAATTGGCTCTATAAACTCCACAACAAATTTGATATCAATGGAAAACTGATCATCCAAAATCAACCTCTCCACCTCTAGAGTTGATTCCGAGGTAGATAGCCTCCACTGGTCTCATATGTCACTAATAATTGTGGCAACTAAATCCTCCTCCATCTACAGAAGCCATCTAAGAAAAAGGCAGTAAGTTTCAAATCTAGTTTTTTTTGGTTTAAGAAGCTCCATTTTGGCATGTTTGCAGTAAATGGCTTGTGAATTGTGGTGGTTGCATATAAAAATCTAAATTTTCCATTATCAATTAATATCTGGATCCATTCAATTTTCCTGATGTATTTTAGTGCATTATTCAAAGAATGCATTGCACATGGCGTCCAAAAAATATGCCTACAATGTATCAAGAAATCAATAAATAAATAAATAAATTGGAATCTTCCAATCTGACATCTACAATTATTTATGATTCAATCAATATTTAATAATAAAAAGATTTAAAAACCAAACTTGTAATTAAAAAATAGAATTTCCACTAACCTATACTCCTTTTAGACCATCATTACTATTGCTTTGCAAACTGAAGTTGCAACAGTGATAAATTGAGCAATATCCAATGGCCCCGCCTCAATAATGGCTTCACATAATTGGTCTTACAAGAAAAAAGTGTTCTTTTCTTTACCAAAACAATCAATGGCCTATAGAAAATATGGAACAGAAATGGAAGATAAAATGATGTTAATCAACAGACTATTTTGACAATCAGTCCAACCATCCATAATAATGGACCATCCATCTACACTCCAAAATGCCTTCAATGTTGACATCGTTTTCTCAAGATGTGCTTTCTCCTTGTCCACCAACACAGTTTGGAACTTCTCATAACTAAGTGCCTTATACCCTGGAGGTCCATCATTAATAGCATGGACCATTTGATCAAAATAGGGTAAATGTACTACATTGAAAGGAATACGACATAAAGGAAATATCCTTGTTATTGCAATATCAATACCCTTCTTACCTTTCACATTAAAATTGTCATAAAGGCCACCAAGTTTAGGCTTATTGTGTGTATAACTAGTAATTCTTTTTTATGCTTCTGACAGCACATGATCATCACCAATTTGAACTTATCCATCATCATATTGTAATTCTTCCTCAATGGAGTAATCATTTTCATCAACATTACGACATGGCTTGGGGATTTCCTTGCCCCCCTTACCATCAGCCCTTTGTTTCTCTCATTGTGTAAAAGGGAGTCAAGTGGGATCATCTAGGTCTCTAGTGCAATCATCAACACCTTTCCTTGGTATCTTCATAAATTGAGCTTTAAGTCTAATATACCTCCCTTTCTATTCAAGCTGACATAAATTGCATTTTATTGTTATTGTCCCCACAAAACCCTCTTGAGGTTTTTTCTTTTCCACATATTTACAAAGTGGATATTATGGATTTGATGAAGACATTATTCAATTTGGAAATTAACCAAAATGCTAAATCTGAAAGTAAGGACATTAGAAAATTAAAAATAAAAAAATAAAAAATGTCTGGCTTATATATATACATATGAATAAAATTTTAATGCGTCAAGCAACCCTTGAAACTATGCATTGATGTTAATTAAATATAGCATGTTTTCCCTTTAAATGACAATGTTCCTTTTACTTATTACTAAAACAATTATTGATCTAATGCATATTGTTCCTATTGATATAGAAAAAGGCTAAATAGTAAAAAAATGACAGGAAAATGTTGGTTCAGCATGGAAGAGAGATTTCAACTATGCTAGAAGGAATGCATGCAAATTTAGATAATAATACAAGGCTCAAAGTAAAGTTTAGTTTAACTATGTTGACAGTGGGAATAATTTTTTTTTTCCCTCTCTTACAACTCTGTGTCGGGCTCGGGTGGGGGAGGGACCTAGAGCTTTTCAAATTTGGACTAATTTCTTAGGGACCAAATATTTTAATGGAAAAAATGAATGAAGTGAGTCAGCCTTATTCTATAGGAATTCTTTTGGCATGAAAATATGGTGGAGTTAAATCTTGCATTACCTGTTGCACCCCTCCTCCAATCTCCTATTATGCTTCAAAACACTACAAACTCCAACGATATGTGCCTCTCGCCAATACCACAAGCTCGTGTGCTAATGCCAAACATGTGTGAAAGGAAAATGAAAACAAATGAAATATGGGGATGGGTTATAACTTATTACAAGTTTTTTTGCTTGATAAAAAAATATTTTTTTTCTTACCTTGCGCCATGAACAAACCCGTCACTTACCCATTATCGAGGTTCGGTACACCCATTTCAACAAATGGACCCATCCTGTAGTCATGGAATACTAATTTCTTATGGGACAAACCTGGTTCATACAGGTTCGCTCAGGACCTACCAGCTCCAGCACTGGTTCATGGGGACGAGAACCCAGGATGGGTTCATGAACCCCACCCCCAGGCTTGCAAACCCGTGCTTCACATATTGACTATGAATGTTTAATTCCCTTTAGATATCATATCCTTTTTTTACTCTTTTTATGCTTAAATGAATAGAGTGGTCTAAATTTGAGAAAATAAATACACACACCATCCACAATAGACACAAATGTTTCCCTTGGAAACCCCTACAGGAGAAAACCAGGCTAGAAGGTGAGGATGCTCTACTCTCTTTTCTCCAGTATGGAAATAAGTAAGTAAAAAGGAAGGCGTACTCACTATGGAGTTGTCTAATAACAATGGAACAAAATACAATGGCATATAATGGAAACCCTACTCCTAATATCTTGGTATTTTGCATAGCCTGATAACCAACTAGGGTAAGGTTTGACTACCTCAACTGTCTAGCCCCATATAAATGAGTAACATAGACCGATGTGGCATCGACTTGTACCATGATGGTGGTCATCATGGTATGTCAACTTGCAAGAGGCATATCTTCTTCATACAAACCTCATTCAACACGATTATTACACCATTGGAAAGGCATCCAAGCATGGAACACCGCCAAATGGTTTGGTGTAAGAGATTTTTTTTACCATAAAAAACGCCATTTATTACCTCAAAATGGCTGTTGAAAGTTTTAGACTGAAAATCTCCAAATTGGGACCTGTCATGAAAACAATGCTACAAGATTATTTCTCCTACCATTTCCACTATGATGGATGAAAGATAATGTAATTATCCTATCCCGATCGGATAAAATTGCCCTGGGAAAAGACCAAATGGCGTCAGAGTGCGCAAATATCTTCCATACCTTCCACTAAAATCTCGGCACCAAAGAATCCAAGGAACACTTGGAACAAAAGTACTATGATGACCTAGTAATGCATGCACATCCCAAAACAAATGGAATTCTTAGTCATTTCCTCACTAATAAATGCTTATAGATATGGTGTTGAAAAGAAAAAATTTAATAAAATACTAGTGGGAGTTTGGGCACATGAATTTTCCACAACATAAACATTGTAAAGGAAGCCCTATCTCGCAAAACAAATGACAAGGAAAGCATAATTATGGGTAAACCTACCACCACCACTAAGAAGATTCAATAATATTTATGAGAATATTGTAAAGTTACTTTAGATGTGAGTTTTTTTACATAAGACTATTTTAAATAGAAAAAAATCAACTCACTTATTTATTATTTCCATGCTTTCTTTTATCTCTTATATAATATAACCAATATGTTAACAATCCCCATTATTAATGTGCTTTTTCCAATTTATTGATCCTATAAAAAATTCATATTGTTGAGAAATGTGAATTCAATTATTAAACCTATAGAAGTTATGAATATAATTAGTGACATTAAACAACGTGTTCTTTTTCTTTTCATATAAAATTTAATAGTTTATTTACAAATATCTTCAAAATGAATCAGTGATAAAGAATCCTACTTGAAATTTTCTCCCCAAAACTAGAAAATGTGTCCTATATTGTTTCTCTAACATATGTGAAGGCCATATTGATTCATAAGCATTGGAGAAATGGTAAAATATATTCTAGAGTTATTTCTTTGTTAAAAAAAAAGTGTGGGTTGAAAACATCAAATTCACACTCTGTGTGCCCCATACCCATCTCAATTATTGGTGGGACGGTTACTACGAGAGACATGTGGGAGATAAACATGTGACATTTATGAAAAACCCACATGCAAAGATCTTTTTTATTCCCTCTCAAAGTAATTATACCATATTTGTTGACTAGTCCACAAGATGGATACATATTTGTAAACTAAGGTGGATATTCCACTAGAATAGTTCCTCACAACTGATCTAATAAAATAGGGAAATATTTACTATGAATGTGTAATTCCCTTTAGATATCAGATCATTTATTTAATGTGTTTATGCTTAAATGAATAAATTGGTTGAAGTGTGAGAAATTTATAACAAGAAATACATGCATCATCCACAATGGACACATTGTTTTCCTTAGGAAGCCCTTACGGGAGAAAACCCAGCTATAACGTGAGGTTTCTCTACTCTCTTTTCTCCAAAATGGATATATGTAATACAAAATAAGATTTACTTTCTATGGAGTTGACTAAAAACAATGAAACAAAATTCAATACCATAGAATGGAACCCCTACTCCTAGCATCCTGGTATTTAACGTACCCTGATAGCCAACCACTATAAAGTTTGACTACCTCGACCCTCAACTAGAGCTACGATTTTAGACCTTCTAGAGTCCTATTGAAAGTATATGTGCCCCATATGAATGAGTAACATGAGCTGGCACAACATCCACTCATACCATGATGGTGGTCAACATGGTATGCCAACTTGTAGGAGGCATAGTTTTTGCATACGAACTTCATTTGACGTGATTACTACACCATTGTAAAGGTCTATGAGCATAGAAAAATGCCAAAGGTTCCATGCAAGAGTGATTTTTCTACTAAAAAAACATCATTTCATGCCTCAAAATGGCTGCTGAAGGTTTCAGACTACAATTCTCCAAACTAGGACCTGTCATGAAAATGACGCTACAAGATTAATTCTCTGATTTGTTAGACTTTGATGGATGAAAAATAATATATTGAGCTCATCTTGATCAAATAAATTTACCTTGGGGAAATACCAAATGGTGTTGGAGTGCCCTAATATCTTCCATACCTTCTACTCGAAGCTTGGCCTACATAGGCACATCCTAACACAAATAAAATTCTCAGTCATTTCCTCACTAAGAAATTCTTATAGATATGTGATTGAAAAGAAAAAATTTAAACAAAAATGGGCCCATGAATCTGCCACAACATAAACATGGTAAAGGAATCCCTATCTCACAAAATAAAGGACAAGACAAGGATAATTATAAGTAACGTGCCACCACCACTAAGAAGATTCAAAAATCTTTATGTGAGTATTGTAAAATTAATTTACATGTAATTTTTCCAAAAAATTCAACCCACTTATTTATTAATTCCATGCTTTATTTTATCTCTTATATAATATAACCAATCTACTAATTAACAAACTTCATTATTATTGTATTTTTTCCAATTTATTAATCTTATAACAAATCCATCATATTGAAAAACATGAATTCAATTATTAAACCTATAAAAATTATAAATATATATAATGACTTTAAATTGCTAATTAACAAACCCATGGTAATTTTTCCAATTTATTAATCTTATAACAAAATCCATCATGTTGATAAACATGAATTCAATTATTAAACCTATAAAATTTATGAATATAATTGGTGACTTTAAACAACGTGTACTTTTTCTTGTCTTATAAAATTAAATAATTTATTTATGAATATATCTATAATGGATCAGTGTAAAAAAATTCCTACCTATAAATTTCTCTCCAGAACTAGCAAATGTGTTCTCTATCACTTCTCTAACGTATGTGAACTTTTTTAGAAACTACCATCCCTACCATAACATAATATCATTATCAAATCACCTAGATAAAGAGATTAACTTGATAATGCAATTAACCTATCAACAATATAATTATATTATGATGCTAAAATAAAAACTATTATGGCCACATTGACCAGATCGAGCAACCATAAAGGGGTTTGAAATTTAAAAGGAGTAGGGAGTGAATTCCCTTTCTTTGACATCAACTCATGCTAAATAAGAAATGAAATGCTTCCACATGTACATAATTGTTCATAACGGTTTATATCCTTTTACGGGCATTCGCTATTTGAAACAATGTTTTAATGGGAATAGGAGTATCATACGGAAATAAAGTTAAGATGATATATAAAATATTTCATGGCCAAGTGAAATCATGGCGCCCAACCCGATTTTAATTGATCACCTCTTAAACTCCAATCAAACACTTTGCTTTTGTTTTAATATCTTATAACTAGCAAGTTATTCTTAGGACTTTGTTTTGGTGAATTTATAACCACATTTGTATTTAATAAAAAAAATTCCTTCAATGAGTTATTTTGACTCAGTTAATACAATGTACATATTTCATGTAAAACAAACCATCTAACATAGATTACAATCTTGATTATACATATAGACTCAGTGTACATATTTCATGTAAAACAAACCATCTAAAATTGATTATATCCTTGAATATATATATTTATATATAACTCAAAGGATGAAGGCAAATGAAAGGAATTTAAATAACTAGAGTTTTTATTGTTAATCTATCGCTTTTTTGGGATAGCATAATTATTTTTGGTAATTTGGGACTTCGGATGATGAAAATTAATATGAATAAGCAATTTAGTTATTTAAAACAACTACATGAATGGTGATTAATATCTTATTCTGTTGTGATTAATGGTAAATCTTTGGTATTATGATGGACATACCCTATCAAATAAGCATTAAAAGTATCTCTTATTTACTAGAGAGCAATGGAACACATCACAAAATCAAACATGAATGGAATCAATAAGATGTGTTATAAATTTATGTTGGAAGGCCAGCATGGAGGAACAAAACCAAAAGGTTGATGATGGATGGGTTCTCAAAATCCCATGTTAGTCAAGGCATGTGCACCAGGGAATTGATTGATATTGAGTGCTATAAAGGAATACTCGCATGTGGTTAGTGTAAAGAATAAATACATAGATTAAAAATTTATTGAACAGAGATCCAAGTCTTCGAGAACTCTATATTGGTGGTCAAGTGGATTAATTAGGTTTTTTAGGAACCATAATGTTCTCCTTAGAATTCATCTTATCCATTAGTGTAGAGTCTCAAGGACTCTTTCTCTAGAGCCACTTTCAATCTTGTTTATTGGGAAAACAACTCCAAAGATGACTTGGATACAATGTCTATAGAATCACAAAAACGATTTATATCCTTAAAAATCATCAAATTATTTTGATTGAGTTAATTTGACTGATTTATTTTGAATAGGTTATTTTGACTCGGTTATTTTGACTGAGTTATTTTTCAATGAGTTATTTTGACTGAGTTAATACAATGTACATAATTCATGTAAAATAAATCATCTAAAATTGATTATAACCTTGATTATGATGATGATGGTGATGATGGTTAACGTCCGTTGAGACCAAACATAGGTCTATCGGACCTAAAGAAACAAATTATTTATTTTGATTTAAGATTTTATTCCTATGCTCAAAAAGCTTGGAGAGAAGCCTCCCGAGCTCACTATAATTTTGACATTGTAAAAGGCTAGGAAGGTCAGTATTGTAACTAAGATTGTGAAACTAAGATCTAATGTGGTTGTACGCGGGGCACTCTAAGAGGAAGTGGTTTTCATTCTCGATGTTCCTATTCTCACATAGATGGAAGATCCTTTCCATCCATGGTGTTTTAGGCACTACCCAATGACCTATTTCACTATGGAGCTCATGAGAATTCGTTCTAATCTTTGCTATATTAATTTTCTTCTTTGAGCTAGTTAAAATAGAGAGATACTTTTGATCTTCTAGGGTGGGGTTGATGACCTTCTTATGATAACTTAATTTTCTTTTAGCCGCTAAATCTTTCTCACACCACATTTTTTCTTTGAACTTAGAAGTAACAATATCTTTAATGTTATTACTGTTTTGCAATGCATCATTCTTGTTGATCTCCCAATAGTTTAACCAAGCCCTTGTGCCTTTATGCCACCCCCGTTTGAGTCTTAGGTGGTTTTGGCTGGAATTTAAAGCTAGCTTAGGAAGTCTATGATCGCTTATGTTATTGAGTTTGTGTTTGTACAACAAAAACCTAATCATAGCTAGGCTCTCAATAGGGAAAGCCCTGCTTCTATAAGGAGAATAAGATAGGGTGTATTACTTTTAATTTTTAAGATAACACAAAAGGATGAAGGCGGATGAAAGGAATTCAAATCACTAGATGTTTTATTGTTAACCCATCATTTTTTATATTATAATTATTTTTGGCAATTTGGGACATCGGATGATGCAAATTCATATAAATAAGCACTTTAACTATTTAAAATAACTACATTAATGGCGATTAATATTTAATTCTATTGTGATTAATGGTAAGTATTTGGTACTATGATGGACATACCCTATCAAATAAGAATTAGAAGTATCTATTGTGTACTAGAGAGTAAAGGAACACATCCCAAAATCAATAATGAATAATGAATGGCATTAGTAAGATTTGTTATAAATTTATGTTAGGAAGAGAAGCTTGGAAGAACAAAACCAAAAGGTTGATGATGGATGGGGTTTGAAAATATCATATTAGTCAAGGCACGTGCACCAAGGAACCTATGTATATTGAGTATTATAAAGGGATATTTGCATGTGGTCAAGGTGAAGAAGAAATACATATATTAAAAATTGACTGAACCATGGATTAGGAACACAATTATAAAACATTAAAATCGCATTATCTTTTGAAATTCATTCAATCTAGCAAAGAAAAGGAAAGCAAAAGAGATCAAGTCTGCAAGAACTATATATTGGTGGTCAAGTATATTAATTAGGTTTTTTAGGAACCATAATGTTTTCCTTGGGATACATGATATTCATTAGTGTAGAGTCTCAAGAAATCTTCGTCTAGAGCCACTTTCAAGCTTGTTTATTGAGAAAACAACTCTATCTATGACTTGGATAAAATGTCCGTAGAATCACAAGAATGCTTTATATCCTTAAAAAAAACATCAAATGGGAGGTCTTTCTTCACTCTAACCGGCATGTCAAAATATCTAGTTTGTTTTATCATTTCCTCTCAGAGACAATCCTTCAAATGGCTTTTTATATGACATAACGTCAAAATGTTGATTCGTAAATCATGGGGACATTATGGGTCTTATTTATAATCATTTTCACAAACAAAATACCTTTTATGTTTCATTAAATGTCTAGGACTACCGCAAAGTGTAGCATTACCTACTTATGCTTGAGTTAAAATATGCTATAATATTCTCAAGGAAGTAGGTTAAAAAATTATTTATGAAAAATTGTGATTGTAGTAAGAAGAGACTTGCAAAAAATATTGATGATAAATCATTTTTAAATTAGGTCATATGCCTATAGGAATTTATCTCTTGAAAAACAAAATATTGTATTCAATCTTTTAATAAATTTGATTCCACTCAACTCCATCAAATTTGATTCCACCCAGCTCCATCAATATGGATGAATTTATATATTATGATGAGATCCATGGTAATTAATATGTACAAATTTGTAAATGCATATAATTCTTATAACTAAAATATCATTCTATATATGAACCATACATAAACAAGTGAAATTATTTGCAAATGTCACTGGAAAATAACAATGGGATATTTTTACAATTAAGATTTTGACTAGGAGGCTTTGTCGAACGTATTAAGCTATTCTCATAGTACGCTGGTAAATGAAAACATATTATAAACCAACCAAATAAAAAACATCCAGGAGATGAAGCCAACGATGCTAATAATTGAAACTTCTGCCAACGAGGTACCAGAACGAATCAATATAAGCATCAATAGCACATGCAGTTATGTTGTGTGATTTCTTTTTAAAATGGATGCAATATAAATATAAATAAGAATAAATATGCAGTTATGGACTGTGATTTCTTTTTAAAATGGATGCAACATAAATATCAATGAAAAATATAGAGCCATGGTATAATAAATTATAAGTTAGAAGTCAGACGTAGGTGTAGGCATCCTAGATCGTGGTGGCTGAGCAGAAAAGCAGAGGACGATGAAGGTGAGATTGTCACTGAAATACCTGCGTAGAGCCTCGGTGACCAAGACTTTGGAGCAACACTGGGGATCTTTGTTAGATCGTGGGGATCGTTGTTAGATCGTTGTTTGAGATGAGCTCTCTCATGGGATGGCTATGGCTATCGCTAACTTTTCTTTTGCTTCCATAAATGATGTATATATAGGGTGATTTTCAATGAATTTTATTCAGCTTATTTCTAATACCATGTTAATTTTTAGTAGGCTATATTGTTTTTGTTTTAGATAATTGCATTTCATCATTTACACATTGAATTCACCCCACGGTATTATAATAATATTCAACAACATATGTAATTATGTAGAAAGAACAATATCATCAACAATGTAGCGAAACATAAAGGAATGATAGAAGAAAAAAAATCTCATATAGAGATACAAGATTAGTCGAAGAACAAGACAAAACTTCACAAGAAAAAAACCATTTTAAATTATTCTTCTTATTAGATTATCATTGAATGTTTTAACAAAAAGAGAATGCAATGATCCGTATCGTCAACTACAAAAATATCCAGCGAAATCAAATAAAAAAGCTTCAAAAATATCCAGCAAAATCAAATAAAAACCATCCAAGTGATGAAGCCAACAATGCTAATAATTAAAACTTCTGCCAACGAGGTACCGGGTGGATTAGTTCCACCTACTGCAGCGCACGGAGGACTACAGACCTTCAGCTGCAGGTCCCTGAGTACCCTGGAGACCACCAACCACCAGTTGATATACCCCTCTTCAGTCACAAAACCCCCAAGGGACTGGATCTGCGATCTCTCGATGCTCGTGGTGGGCTCGTGATCTATGGAAATTTCAACAGCTATGCCGCCCCTTTTCCCCAAAACCGCCCGACGATCTTGATGGCCTTGTCAATTCCTACACCTCCCTCCAAAAAATCGACGTCACCCTCACAGAGTTTCAAAGTGAGGAGGTTCTCTTTAATAAATCCAGTTGCTTGCCCACCGCAATGGCCATCGAAGACTACATATAATGCTAATGACTCGAAACCCTCTACCTTGTCCATCTCGTCTTCCATCTGTGGTCATGTAGACCCCATGTCAGTCCAGCTACCCGACGGCAACACGGGAATATAATTCAATTCAATTTTTGCATCTTGTTGCATGTTTTCATCTACTCTACTACCTCCTCCCATTTCTTCTTCTGCTCTTACAAATTAGATTTTATTTCTCCTCCTCCTCCTTGTGTGTATTTATTGTTGGAATGTTAATTCCAAATGCCGTGCAGGAGCAGCGACGACATCAAACTTAAATTCGCGTCGGGAGATCCCATCAGCGCAGGCAGGCAGTTCAGCGATTTAGCGATGTGCGAACAGCCGATATCGCATCAGCGAAATGGAAGTGGAGACTCATAAAGTTTTGTTTGTTATTTGTGATGTGCGATCGCCGATATCTCTATTGGCGGAAACCAAATGGGCAGCCTTTACCATGAGATATGTTGCGACCCGATATCCCTGACCCGATGGGTATTCAACATTCTGTTTAAAGTTATTTCAGTTCCGGCAGTGGCTTGTTTTATGTTTTTTTTTATGTTTTTATGCATATATTAAAATATGTTATATCGGAGGTATCGGCAGAGATTGTGATCGAGAGTTCGCAATCGGGGAAACCATGGGTGCGCTTTTGCATATGTGTGTGCCATGCGATGAAGTCCGGACCCGATGGATTTCTAAAACCATATTATATAATGGTTGAAGTAAAGGCTTGGAAACTAAATTCAATGTGAAGTAAAAGTTACATTGCCGTAAGTTTTCTCACTGTGGGTTGGTAAATTTAAGTGAAGTTTTTAATTTTGCCTGAGCGGGAGTATGGGCACCAGTAAAAGCCAGTAAGACCATTTAATTTTTACCGTCTTTCTTTTACGGAAGTATGGTGATGTAAGTAACCTCTCCTGTAGTCATATAGGTATGTAATTTTTTTTTTGGTAAATGAATGTAATGAAAGGGAGGCACAGCAGTGCGTACGAGTTGTTCTGTGTATGTAAAAGGATACACGCTGCAGCGTGAAAAATTATCCATATGTAATTCTTACACAGAGGTGAATTATTATTGGTGAATCCCTCTGTGAGAGAGGAAGATCATAGTCTGTAATAGCAATCTTTTAATGAATAGAAATCCTTGGTGTGTGTATGCAAACTCTGTCCTCTATGCTCAGGAATTTTTTTTATGTTTCCGCTGTGTTAAAATTCCTGTGGAAAAAGGAAAACAGAGCATTGTCTCTGTGTGTGAATTTTTATTGTTGTTTTTGGGATTTTACCAGAAAAATCCCCAACAGTGGTATCAGAGCAGGTTAGGCTCTTTGAAGACATCAAAGAAGCTGTAGGAAGGATTTTTGTTGCAGCAACTTCTCCAGCAAAGTGAAGACTCAGCAAAATAATCCAGGTATCTCTGAGAGCAGTTTTTGCGTTATTGCTGAAAGAACAGTCAGTATTTTAAATACATAGTCAAGGATTTAGAAGCATAGCTGAGAATGCAAGGAATG